>JAQBSW010001044.1:0-153068 GCA_029291075.1 Eudiplozoon nipponicum | reverse complement strand
ATTGTGGTCCACCAAATCGTGTTTCATGGTGATCTTCTTGCACATATCTATGACTCAACTTTTCCTACATTTTGATATGAACCACCTTTGGATTTCCAATCACCTTGTATAGATATGCCAGAATACTCTGTGAATTATACTCGTGGTATGAAGCGAATACGTGTAATTCTCAAACCATCAACCTTGCTAATGTCGCAATAAATAAATTTTCAGGCATCCTTGAGGTTTTCGCATAAATAAGGACATTCTACCTCACCGATGTGTGTCGCGTAGTTCTTTCATATAATCTAGGCCCGATTATCATTTTATGTAATCATTATTGTTTAGAGATTTGCAGTTTTTTCAATACCAAACGGTGTTAAATTTTCTGCTTAATTTTTAGCGCGTTAGGAAAAAAGAAACGCCTGTCATTCATTGATAATAAACTAAGTCTTTCAACTTTAAACTTTATCAAAAAATCTTTTGAAAGGCTTTGCCAAGTAACTTGTTGCAGTCTCTTGGTATAACTGCTGCAGGAAAGACAAGCGAGTCTGACTCAAACTGCTCAGCAACAGGTAAATTTCGTCTACTACGACACATCCTGCTGTCCAGTGGAGTTCCCGATCAACTTAGCCGGGCGGTAGCCTTCATTGATTGGACGGGCAATTTGTTGGTTAGTCGGGGTCGGGATCTTTGTCTTATTTACGGAGAAGCCTACCTTCCTAGGCAACACTTGCACAGATTCAAGGTTATTCGAAATTTTGTACAGCAACAACAAGACCACATTTACACTAACAACAGTAGACTGAACGAGACTAACTTTTACTGTCCGGGGAATAATGCGAAAGGAAGATGCGCATTCGGCAGGATATGGGACGTAACGATGGCTGAAAATATGCCTCAGCAGGAACTTGATTTGGTAAGTTCGCTGAAACCTGCTATGCTTGAATTTTCTTACCTCGACTTCCTAATAATTTCATAGAATTCAAGCTTGTCTTTAGAAAAGTATTACCAGTATATAAATGGGACGTATCACAAGCAATACATTTTTTCTCATACCGATTTATAAATGGTTTTTAAAAATAATTTTATAAATAATATAATATATATGATATATATTTAATATATATGATATATACTATATATATATATATATATATATATATATATATATATATATATAATTTTGTAAATAATTCGTCGGATTCTATATATTTTTATATTTCCTTATGGTCTTCATTTTTCTTTTTCAATTTTAATATTGTGAGCAGGGTCGAAACACAACTTTCCGAACTTTTATGATTAATTTACGTAAACTTTTAACGTTAATTTTCATAAATCTATGACAGAGGTATTGTTTGAATCCTATGCCTGTCTGTTTGCATTGCTCGACAGACATGACCAAATTAATAACTTCTCGTAAGGTTTGACATCAAAAACTTCACCAATCAGATTAGTGTGGAGAAACTATATAAAATTATGAATATGTTTTTTTAAACATAATTTTTACCCAAATACGTATTTTGAATACCAAAATATGTAGAAACTGTCATCTGTTTTTCTAAAATCGATTTTGCTGCAATTGTGATTCCATCCACGTTTAACGTGTGCACTCGACTATTTATCAATTTGATCCCCGATATTTGGCATTAGTAATTCCGCAGATCGTGCATTTGTATTTATCTTATTCATAGCGTATTTAAATCGTTTTTTAGTCAATACACCTGATTTAATATAGCGCATGACTTGTTTTATCTTTATAGCCAAAGCATTTTAATTATCGAAACAATCACAAAACAGCAAAACTGGCGTCACTCGCACGTACTAACACATTTCAATCTTTGGTGATCATCATCAAAGCACGACGGTAAACTGACTAAAGAAGACCAAACCGCTATTCATATTTAATTCATATAAAATCAAACATGCTGCTCTCACTTTAAGCAGTCTTACACAAACTGTACTTGAATTGAAATAACGGCTTCACAATTTCTATGTCGTCACAATCTTGTTTATATCAACCTCGCAAATTTTGTTTAAATAATTGATTGTTTAAATGTAAATATCTACAATTCATTACCATTTCCCCAGGCAGCTTGGTTTCTGTTCTACGAAAAGAGATTTGATATGGTTATTTGTAGCTCCAGTTCTAAAGAGATTTCGCATAGGCTTCAACTGAAGGAAAGGCTAACCAAAAGCATAAGTTAGTAAACCAACAAACATAGTATTTAATATGCGGTTGTTTGAGTCACAGACGCCAAATAAATTAACCCAAGTTTAATTCCCGTAAGCGGATAATTCTGGACAGCTCTTGAAAAGCTTTCAATTCAGACGAAACTGGTCTAGTAGATGAAATTATTTTGTTACCTAGTGCAATGTGTAATTGATGCTGACAAAATAAATTTGATCTGGATACTTTCATTAGACTTCTAATTAATTATAATTCCCCCAAATTTCATGGTGGTTGTTGTATAATGTAAGATCATGGGTTGCGATTAGTACATCCGGTCTTAAGATATTCCAAATATGTTCCAAATGAAAGAAAGGCTAATCCGAAAACATAAATTTGTATACGACCTGAAATCACATGAAGTGTGCGCCTCGGGGTGCTTAGTAGGTGGTCACAGGCACCGAAGTAACCGTACCCTAGGTAAAGTCCCATCCGCGGAAAAATATTGACAGTAATTGAAGAGTTCTCAATAAGGACAAAGCCATACTAATGGAGGAATTGCCTCAGCTACCTGATGTAACTTGTAGGCTATACGAAAAAAATATATTCGTTCGTGCTAGAGTAAAGTGTAGGTGATAAGAGAATAAAAACAATTTATGTCTGAGCTGCGTGTTGAATGTGAAACATTTAGTCAACCATTTTATATTGAATTTACTTGTATTCTTGCTTCAACAAAGTCTTAACGACCAATCTTAAAATGAATAACTCTTTACAGCTCCAAAATAAGACAAGCAATCTAGCCTGATTTTGGCAGGCATTCAGTACTCCGTAGGATGATAAGCAAATTACTCATTAACAAAAGACTGTATCGTATTGTACAGTGACTTAACGATTAAACCGGGGATAAAGTTTGAGGCCATAGTCCAGTTAACTGGGGTTTGATAGATCATATATTCCCTACTTATTAAATTGTTGAATATATTTTCCCTTTATAAAATCTTTTCTATTTATCTCATTTGCCTATATTAAGCGTTATTGACTGTTAAACAGTACCATTAAAATAAATATCATTTTGCGGTAATGGGTGATGCATAATTACCGGATCTGTGTTCTGACCATTGCAAGAAATATATTGTGGCCTGTTTTCGAGTAACCTCATCAGTCCACCGCAAATCACAAGTTTTAATTTCATTTTCTTTATTAATGTTTTTAAACATGTGATGACTTGTGAACCAATGAATAGACTCAAAAATGAAACCTTATTTTGTTTGCAGAGAAGAGGACGTGGTAACAATTCTGTTTTGCTCAGAACAAAAATCAGGTGACCTACACAATCATTTAGATAACGGTTTCGATATTGATGTAGACACTTGACCCATTATCTACACACATTTGTCAAAATCAATTAAACGTTGCATAATGTCGAAAAGGAAATTGATCCAGTACACCACTTTTTTACTTATTGGGAACTCATCACATACTCTCGACGATATGCCACGGACAGGGCACAAACATGATGCTCTTACCACTGAGCCACCCTTTCTACATTATAAAACACTTAATTTATACTGGCAAATAAATGTACATAATGGAACAGGTTTTCATACCAAGTTTGCAACCTTGATTTAAATAATACTTATCACCTCCCGTACAACATGTGTTTATTTAACCTAAACAATTTTCATTTTCTTTCGCCAACTACTCATGTATTAATAGCAAATAGTGTAGTCTAAACTAATTGATGTAGATTATTTAAGCTTTCACAAAATTTTAATCTGACATTTAAAAAAAACATTTATACTTTACATTGTTGTGCAATTTATTTAATTTTCTTGCTGTTGGCAGTTGCACAGCGCCCAAATGTGGACTCCCAGTCCCGCTGGATTTATTGTTGATCCATTTACAGAAGAGGAGACTTTGGCAAATGAATACAAAGCTGTGCTTCGTGCCAAGTTTTTGGCCAAACTGAATAGCCGTGACGCTGAGCTTATTAAAATGCGCGACGGGCACCAAGAAGGCAAATTGGCTTTGAGGCAAGCAATAGATGATTCAGAAACAGTAACTGGTGTTCTACCACAGCTATTGGCGACCCTTAATCAAATTGACCCGCGAAATGTGAAGCAACCCGAAGCCAGCGTCGCTTTGACAAGAAAGTCTCGTTTGATCAGGTTTATGCCGTCATTAAAGCATGTCGAAAATACAACTCTCAATGCTTACTTGGCAAATCTTCTCCAGGCCTCTGGTACTCATCTTTTTTATAACGCATACGCTTTCTATGTTTAAATTTATATGGATATTGGGAAACTCAACAGTAGTGGTTGATATCTTACAACTTGCGCAGCATTTTTAAACACAGTTAAGAGTGTTGCTCCCTGTAATTGAGCTTATTCTATCGAACCTGGGGAGGAACTGTTATTTAAATGCTTTGTAAACAGTCCACTAAATGATAATGACAAATACTGTGAAGAGCACCACTACCCGAAATGTAGATATGAGCCGTCTTAACACAACCGCTGATAGATGCAGAAATAATCGGTCCTTATCGCTAGTAGTCTTGCATTGTGTAGCATATGATGACACATGTCTCATAGATTGTAGGCATGATAATTGGTGGTAAGATACGAAAAAAACCAGCTGGCAACGGAGACTGCGTAAGTCCAACCCTGATTTAGAAGGAGTTACGAAATACGGCATTATCACGTTTTGGTAGCTTCCTTGTTGTCATAAGTTAAACAAGCTTTATTTCCAAAAGTTGCTGTCTTAGTTTTTGTTTCATTTTCTATCCAAATATTTCCTGAACATGATTTTCACCATTAAAAATTCTAGCAACAATACTTCAAGGTATGGCTTATTTGTATGGAATACTTATTTCTATTTGATTCCGAAACTAAGTGAGTCATCTGGAAAATCGCAAAATATTATTGCATTCTGTAAAAATTTTAACGTGCTTGAGATATTAAACGGGTTTAACTTCTGGCGGATCATTTGCTTTTTATTATGTTGTTTATTGCAAAGCACACATTAAAATAAAAATAAATACACCAAAGGGAATGTGTTATTTCAAGTAAAATTTAATATTATATCACGCGTTTAATAAGATGAAAGTGTTTAGAGTACAATGGAAAAAGCATGTTAATAAATTTGGCGAAGTCAGTAACAAAGCACTGGCAAAGAGAAGTTTATTCTTTCATAAAGAAAACTGAATTAAACAATTTTTTGAGCTTATTTTAAGGCCAGTTAAGAAAAGCCATTGAAATCCAACTGTTGTCAAAATTTTCTGTCTTTGTACTTATCCAAACAAACAAACTTTCCACTATCAAAATCTTATTGTTTAAATTGCGAACAGCTGAACAAATTGTAACATGAGATATAATCACTACCGGTATATATATATAACGCTGAGAATGTATGTAACAAGAAACATTATAATACAAAAATATCAAAAGAAACCATTAAATTGAACTTCATTCATTAGATATTCTTAGGACTCGTGATGTACTGAAGATTGAAGATAGATTCCGGCATTGGAATTAGAAATATCTCAAATAATCAAATCTACTAGAATGCTTTGAATCAAGTTTGCGAGCTTGAAATAAACACCAATCCCATTTTATTCAACTAATCGTCGAACAGCATAGCCAAACCAGTGCCCGTCGCACGCTCTGAAGCGTTTCAACCTTCGATGATCATCATCAAAGATCGACGGCAAACTAACTAGCGAGAATCGATCCGCATTTCATATATATAGAAAGCAAAATTAGATATGCGGCTCTCACCTCTAGTAGTTTCGCATATATTGTTCTTGACTGGAAATGTCGGCTGCACAATTTTTATGCAATCACGAATATTAAAAATTTGTAGTTTTCGCCACACCCATATATATAGACAATAGAATTAAACAATCACTGATTACGTGTGTGGAGTTAAAAATACTTTATATCCAGTTTACAAGCTTAAAGTAAACACCAATCCAATTTTATTTAGCCAGACGTCAAAAAACAGCAAAATTTCCGCCTATCGCACGCACTGACGCACTTCGACCATCCATTTTCATCATCGCCGATATTTCCAGTCAAGTACAATGTATGCAAGAACCCAAGAGGTGAGTGTCGCTTATAAATTTTTTTTATATAAATGCATTGCAGCTTGCTCATCGCTAATCATTTTGTCGTCGTACTCTGATGATAATCATAGAAGGTCGAAACGCGTCAGTGTCAGTGACTAGCAGTAGTATTGCTATGTTGTTCGATGACTGGTTAAATACAATGGGATCGGTGTTTACTTCAAGCTCGCAAACTTGATTTAAAGAATTCTTAATAACACCCGCGCAATCAATTTTTGTTTAATTGTATTGTCTTTATATATTTGTGTGTGGCGACAGCTACAAACAGCTAATGTTCGTGACTGCATAGAAATTGTGCAGCCGACATTTCCAGTCAATTACAATGTATGCAAAACTACTAGAGGTGAGAGCCGCATACCTCATTTTGCTTTCCATATATATGTAATGCGGTTTGATCCTCGCTAGTCAGTTTGCCGCCGTACTCTGAAGATGATCATGGTAGGTCGAAACGCGTCAGTGCGTTGCGACTGGCGGTAGTTTTGCTATGTTGTTCGATGACTGATTTAATAAAATAGGATTGATGTTTACTTAAAGCTCGGAAAGTTGATTTAAATAATTCTTACCGCGGCCAGCACAATCAATGATTTTTAAATCGACTAGAAGTCAGCCTGAGTTAGGTGCAACAAAGATCAGCTAGTAATGATTAATTCATGTTTATAATAAAATGTAGAGTTGATTTACTAAACAAACATTCCAGTATTAACATAGAAAAAACTCATAAAAACCATGTTTCAATTCGGTAATAATCTGATAATCATCTATTTCCAATTAAAGCGTTTACCAAAAGGTATTCAAAATGTGTTTATATTCGGAACAACAACAAAATTAGAAAATAGCAACATAAAATCAATCGGCTATAAAAATCAATTTTCAATGAACGTACTATTTAGTACATAGTTAAAAATAAATTAAAGATTTTCTGAGCTGAAAATTTTGGGCAATGCCTGTGTAATGGATGTAGGAAGGTTAATTTTTGTATGAATGAGTAGTCGCCAAAATTTTAAAGCTAAGTAACGAATAAATATATTTCATATGGCTAAATTTTAGTTTTAAAGTCGTAATTTGCAGATAAAAATACTTGATAATTATGTATGATACACTATATTTACAATTACAATGCACATCTCAATTTAATTGAGAACAGAAAATTTTTTTCATATTTTTTATTTAATTTGATAGATAAGCGCGTTACATTCGCTAATTGCATAATGTGGTAACCATGTAAATCTTCGGCAATCACATTATTGGTATCAGGTAATAACACAATACTCATAGTGATGCTACCCTATACAGGTTCGATATATATATCATATATAGTGAGTTTACTTTTAAGTCGCACTGTCGAAGAATTTATATGAAGATGGCTTCACTATCATAGGTATACACATTCGTATAGGAGATTGTACAATTCTATTCTTCCCATTGCTCGCCAAAATATATAGTGGGTAAAGGGCGCAAAAACCGGATCCTACTGATGAGTCGCCAGGAAACACAACACAAATGTGTATGTATGCAAGACTGCTAGAGGTGAGAGCCGCATATCTAAATTTGATTTCCATATATATTCAATGCGGTTTGATCCTCGATAGTCAGTTTGCCGTCGTACTCTGATGATGATCATGGAAGGTCGAAACGCGTCAGTGCGTTGCAGCTGGCGGTAGTTTTGTTATGTTGTTCGATGACTGGTTAAATACAATGGGATTGGTGTTTACTTCAAGCACGCAAACTTGATTTAAAGAATTGTTACCACCACCCGCGCAATCAATTATTGTTTAAATTGTATTGCCTATATATGTATATGTGGCGAAAGCTGCAAACAGTTAATGTTCGTGACTGCATAGAAATTGTGCAGCCGACATTTCCAGTCAAGTTCAATGTATGCAAGACTGCTAGAGGTGAGAGCCGCATATCTAAATTTGATTTCCATATATATTCAATGCGGTTTGATCCTCGATAGTCAGTTTGCCGTCGTACTCTGATGATGATCATGGAAGGTCGAAACGCGTCAGTGCGTTGCAGCTGGCGGTAGTTTTGTTATGTTGTTCGATGACTGGTTAAATACAATGGGATTGGTGTTTACTTCAAGCACGCAAACTTGATTTAAAGAATTGTTACCACCACCCGCGCAATCAATTATTGTTTAAATTGTATTGCCTATATATGTATATGTGGCGAAAGCTGCAAACAGTTAATGTTCGTGACTGCATAGAAATTGTGCAGCCGACATTTCCAGTCAAGTTCAATGTATGCAAGACTGCTAGAGGTGAGAGCCGCATATCTAAATTTGATTTCCATATATATTCAATGCGGTTTGATCCTCGATAGTCAGTTTGCCGTCGTACTCTGATGATGATCATGGAAGGTCGAAACGCGTCAGTGCGTTGCAGCTGGCGGTAGTTTTGTTATGTTGTTCGATGACTGGTTAAATACAATGGGATTGGTGTTTACTTCAAGCACGCAAACTTGATTTAAATAACGAATGTGTACGTTATTATACGTTGCGTTCATGTAGTCTCTGTTATGTCCCTCTGGTCATATTTATCTAATGTGTCACGTGACTTGTTAGACTGCATATTTTCAGATATCCTAAATTACGGAAAATATTCAACTTATTCAATTAGCAGCATGAATTAATTTTTTATTATACTTTTTATTGAAAAACTAGTAGCAGGTGCAACAATTTCCCGAAATTAAATAAATCTAAGTAATTTAACTTTAGCGGTTTGAGTATAATTAAAATTAACTTCAGGTCTGAGACTAATGTTATATACTTTCTAAAGAAATTTTTATCGCATAAAATGCATGACTATAATTGAAAACGGGATAATTTTACAGAGCTCTTAAGTAGTCAATTTTCTCTTAATAATCAAAAAATCGATACATAACTCTAATTTTCACATATTTATAGCAATGGATATTCACTATATACTTTGATCCAAAATAGGGCCAACACATTCAGATCGCTATTAGGCTACAAAAACTTTAAAACCGTTTTAGTCACTAAAATTACTTCGATGGACTGTTCACTGTATTTCCTTAAGTCGGATTATGAAAATATTTCCGTCTGCAAATTCGTTGGTCTTCTTCATTCCACTGTGCAACATTAGAATATTTTGAAAATAATATGAATGATGGGAGCAAATCAACTAACGTGAAGTTCAACAAGGAATAAAAATTTTCATAACTATAAGTGTAAATTCGCTTAAAATTTAATCAAGACTCGTTCGGATATAAATTAACCATTAATAGTTAATAGCTGCAAAAAATTGTAAGTCTGTAACATTTGAACAGAAGTTCCTCAGTGCCAACCATTTAAATTTTTTTGGTGTTGACTAGCCTCAACTTCACTGTCTTTCATCGGTTTTATACATTCTTATAAATATTTCTCTAACTCAGGCTTAAGCGCAGAATTAGTCAATAGTATATCTAACAAATCCGTGCTTCCCGATGAAATGAAGAATACTCCGTTGGATACAAAGCCAGCAGTTACACGGGCAACAAACGATGCGCCTCTGAACTCCATGAATCAGCTCGTACATCCTTTGAGCGATAAATCCTTGATTCGCTGGCCCGACACATTAAACGAACTGTGTCCAAAACATTTATGTCGCCAGAGGCCAGTGGACAACTATGGATCTGTACTAGCTGATAAAATAGAACAGGAAACTGGCAATCTTCTTAATCAGGAGGGAAAAAAGGCAAATGATTTAATTGAAAAACGCCTTAATAAATTGGCTAAAAGAGCAAAAAAGATTGAACGTCAACGAGCGAAGCGACTTCGTGCTTATGAGGCTGAAGTCAACGCATTGAATCCCATAACAACTGCAAGCGAGGCTATAGAACAAATAAATAGTGGAGATATTAAAATCGCACAACCGATAGAAAGTAGACAACCGACCGTAAAGAAACCTCGTAAAAATCGAAAAGCACAGACTGTACTGCCCTCATCTCTACGTGAAATGGTTAGCCGTGTGCGAAGCCATGGAACCGTCAAGCCTAGCGAGAGTGAAAATATTGCGCCATCAAATGATGAAATAAGGAAACACGCTCTACTTGGCCAAAGTGGAGGCTTCTTCCCCAGAGCAGCCGTAGAAGCGGCGAGTCCTGGAAAGACTGGTTGGCTACCAAATTCTGCAATGATCAACACCAAATGGAAAGGATCAGAGCCAGCAGAGCTAGCGATTAATTATGAAAGCATGCTAGAAGATACAGAAAAGCTTACAACGGAACAGGTATGCAAAATACCAAAATGTCAAAAAATTTTATTTTATTCTTTATTATTTCCCATATTATTTTCTACTTTCCAACAAAGCCTCATAAAAATAGGTTTATGGACGAAAATGCAGGAAAGAATCATGCGCTCCTCGACATAAAGAAAATTTACTTTTACCACCACGACATGTATTTAAACCAAATTAAGTCAAATATTTATATTACAACCAAATACTATCGGCTTAGGTTCCAATGAATATTAATTTTGACGTATTTATAATTGCTAAATAAGTATGGTCATAATTTGTGCCAGTTCGAGCAAATTTGTTTCAAGTTGATCCAATAAATATTACAAAAACAAAATGATGCTAAATCTCTATATGCATACATGTTTCCTAAGATTATAACGATTTGTTTCTCCTATATAAAAGCTAAAAGTTTAAACTAAATATCGAATAACACGGCAGATGCAATTCATCACTCACAGGTTTATTACTTGCCTGTCTCTCATCTGTAGTTGCCAGAATCACTCTTGACTGAATTCGAATCAGAGCAATATTTGAAATCTCGCAGTTTATTCCCTACATTATCAAATTCACGCATTGCATGCAATTCTCAGCTATACACCAAAGAATGATTTTGGTCAGCCTTTCCTTCAAGTAGAACCCCATTTTTATAGCTGTCAATTTAAATTTCTAACTAGCCCTCCTTGACTAGTCTTGTTCGATTAAGTCATGACCATATGAAGAAGTGATACTGTATTCAAGTATAATGGTGGGATATTATTTATGCATATGGTGTTGGTAGGTCTTTTGTACAACGTTTAATTCCAACAACGTATATATATATATATATATATATATATATATATATATATATATATATATATTTATAATGTCCATGCCTTTTTAATTTAACAGTATTCTTATAATTAGGAAAACACAAATAACAAAGTGGATAAAGGCCATTTATTTCGTGAATACTAATCATCTCTTATACAATCATACATATTTATACATTTTGGGTTTTCAATTGATTATGCTAGTGGTAACAAATCTGACTCGTTTTTACTGCTGTTTCTTGTTTTGACTAGTTGGTGAGTGTGTATGCGTTTGTGTTTTTGTGTATGCGTGTTTGCATGTAAAGGTCATTCTCGCAGTATTGCGAAGTGATGTCTGAGATCTGTTCATTATTGTTTTGATAGCTTGAGAATTAACCATTTGTGCGCATTGTTCACTGTTACATATACAAGTGCTATTTTTCCCAGAATAGTTGATCGTTTCACCTCGTTGCGCAAAGTTGTCGTTTTCACGTGGTAACAACGCCAGTGTGGATTGCAGCGTTAAACGCTCACATTGTTTGCAGACTTCTGTCATCGTATGCGCCTCTGTTATTTCCACTTCAGTTTGTTGCCAATCCGATTGTATGTTTGTTGATTCTAGTCGAGGGCCTGTTTGTTCTTGGCTGGATACTAGTAGATTGTTGTTGAATTTTGTTATTCTTGGCCAGTCGATAAGAACATCATGTTGATGAAACTTTTGAATATTAAGGTCAGGTGCTTGTTGTTTTATGTAAAGGGCTTCATAGATAAATAATAATTTTTCTGATTTTGCTTTATGTAGAATTGTGAAATTGGTCGAATTGACAGGGTGCCCCGTTGCCAATATATGATCGGAAATAGCTGATTTTCCTGACGGTGGCAAGCCTTTGTTAATCAATTTCTGTGGCAAATGTTGCTGGATTCTGCTTATCAATTGCTTCTTCGTACGTCCGATATATGTGCTACCGCACATACATGAGAATTTGTAGACTATGAATTATTTGGAGAGAATTGGCAATTGATCTTTGTCATCCAACCTCATGATTATCTGTGTACTAAATGTCACATTAACTTTAACACTGGGAAAGTTGTCCTTAGTTATTCTATTCAGCCGCCGTGCAACTATACTGGGGAAAATAGCACTTGTAGATATAACAGTGAACAATGCGCACAAATGGTTAATTCTCAAGCTATCAAAACAATAATGACCAGATCTCAGACATCACTTTGCAATACTGCGAGAATGACCTTTATATGCAAACACGCATACACACAAACACAAACGCATACACACTCACCAACTAGCCAAAACAAGGAACAGCAGTAAAAACGAGTCAGATTTGTTACCACTAGCATAATCAATTGAAAACCCAAAATGTATAAATATGTATGATTGTATAAGAGATGATTAGTATTCACGAAATAAATGGCCTTTATCCACTTTGTTATTTGTGTTTTCCTAATTATAAGAATATATATATATATATATATATATATATATATATATATATATATATATATATCGACAGATCAGAGGTTATCAGCTGAAATCTTAGATCGAAGGCGAAAAAATTTCTAGTTGAGACTGATGAGTTGATGAGTTGGTGTTAACTTCAAGCTCCCAAACTTGATTTGAAGAATTATCAATCAATTTGTTTCGTTAATTGTTTTAAAATTCCTTATATATCGTTGTCTGTTTTTTGAATTTTTTATTTCTTCATTTTTTTATTTGTAAGAGTTTTACTTTTTTATTAGTATTAAAATTATAATTTTTAACGTTATTTAATCTACTTCAGATATAATGACTTGATCACACATATATTTCTATGTTTTATCGCAGTTTTACTTCTTCTAATTTTAATGGTCTATATGAATTCTGGAACCAAGAAAAACTATCAAATAATTTTTCCTGCTTTAAATTCAATCATCTGGATGTTATTTTACCTTTTAATGTCACTAGAATATTGAGGATTCCGGTTCAAATCCTGATCAAATTCGAAGTAATTTAAACAAATAGGCTTGTATTTATTTAAAATTGCTTGCAGAATTGAAGAAAATACAGGGCAGTTCTTGAAAAATTACAAATAGAAAAGAAAACGATCCATAGGATAAATTGCCATTTCTACAGTGAACAATGCTTAGTATAGACTGGCAAATATTTAATAATAAACATCCAGGTGTACGTGCGAGCACATTTCTCAAAAAATCAAGCTCTATTTTCTGCGCTCATTTTAAATGTACAGTTTATTTACTCTTGAGAAGCAATCAGTACGTTTTACGACATGTCGTAATTCATAATAACGTTTTAGGGCTATACTGTTTATAGTGTTACATTAGTATTTCATTCTAACAACATAGAAAACCTATTAGATTATTCGATTGAATTAGCCCATTTTTAACTTTATTTCATATTCTTTTACAAAATTTCAACATTTTATTTTTAACGAATATCCTAATTTTATAAAGAACTAAACATAATAATGAAAGTTTACTGATACGAATTCCTTCAATTTGAAAAGTTTATAGCTCAAAATTTTATTATTCTCTTAGTGAAACATAAAATCAAATAAAATTTTGCGCTAGTTATGTTTTATTCTGAGGCGCTGAGTTTCTTTGCTTAAAATGCATGAATAATTTATTTAATTGCTTCACGTTAGTTATAGATTTTGGTATCTACCATTGACTGACTGGTTGTTTATTTAATTCAAGTATGATACAAACATATATCCATTTATGTACATACATTTTCCATTATAAACTAATCATTGAAAAATATGCAAAAGATATTTCATACTGGCAGGGTGTTTCAGTGGTTAGAGCATCAGATTTCGTATCAGACGTGACCAGGCTCAAGCCATGTCTGCGGCAAATTGTGGAAAATTGGTGATGAGTTCCCACTAATAACGAAAACGGCTCATTGGTCGAATTGATTTTTCTACATTATACAATGCTTAGTTTATAATGCAAATGTATGTACATAATGGGACAGATCTTTATATCAAGATCGCAAACTCTATTTAAATCAAGAATTGTTTTCACCGCCCGCGCAATCAATATTCATTTAACTGACCAATTTAAAAGCTGCTACATATATTCTGTTTTTTGACATCAATAAATGAAGCGGAAATATACTTGACTACATCGTGCACATTTCAAGGAAAGGAAATAAAATATTATTATAATCAAGGTTGCGGTCTTGATATAAACACCTGACCCAGTAATTACTTACATATGTCAGTATAAACTAAGAATTGTATAGTGTAGAAAAGGCAATTTTTAGTTTATACTGACATATGTAAGTAATTAATGGGTCAGGTGTTGATATCAAGACCGCAACCTTGATTATAATAATGGTTATCACCACCCGCGCAACCAATGTTCGTTTAATTAGGAAATAAAATAGTTTATAAAAATTTATTAATTTAATACAATTTATTTATCAAACAGAGGCTGGCGCAAATCAAATCACTGCAAAGTCAAACTAACAGCAATGGATACAATGTCAGTTTTGATTTGGAAAATTCGCATTCTGTTATCTTCTCCAGCTGGTCGGATGATGACGACAAACAGAAAGACTGTGACAGCGCTAAACGTAAACGAGGTGCAGTCACACCTAGAAAGGAGGAATCAGACGATGCAACAATTGCTGACAAGAGACAACGAATGGCCTCAATGTTGTCTTCAATGCTAGGAACCGCATATCAACCTGGTTCCACAAGCATTAATGATATTTTACTGGACGAAGAAGACGGAGACGCGCAATCGTTGCACGCCAATACTAGTTCAAATGCGAGCACAACGATCGATAAACAGCAACATCAAATGCCAGGTGAAAACCCTATGAATCTTGTGTTTAGAATAAGGGACCAGGCTAATAATCTTTTAAAAGAAATCAGAACGCCTTACCACAAAAATTAATTCATTTAACGTCATAACACAAAAAAATATATTTGCGCTTATATATATATATATATATATATATATATATATATATATATATATATACAAACGTGTATTTGCATATGTAATATTAAGCAGATTAATGATGAAACATTCATTTTGAGGCTAAAATAAATATTATTTTACATCTTAAACCTTATCAAAGTTAGTATAAACTAATATTAAATAGAAGAGCAAAAAAGATTTTACAGAATCAACATACTAGTATAACGAAAATACAGTTATGTCAGTTAAGACACGTTTGTGTACACGACCACATTCAGTCAAAACACAAGTAGAAAAATGGACAATGGAAACATATAATATTAAGCATTATTTGACCAGTAGTTGATTTTTTTTAAATTTATATCTCTCGTCTGTTTCAGATATCTAATTCATGATATAGGTAGCTTGAATGATTAAGTGAAATACTATTTTAATTCTAATAACCTAATAAATCACAAAAGGAAAATAATAATAGGCGTGATTCCTCTCCACCTGAAGTTTTATATATATATATATATATATATATATATATATATATATATGCTGACATATATGTACGCATATATTTATTGAAATTTATTTATGGATTTAAAATATCATGTCAGGATATTATTTTCTTTAATCTAAACTTTGCATTTGAGCATTCCCTATTCATTAAGAAGACTGGGTTTGTCCTTATTGAGCACTCTTCAAATCTGACCAGAATTGCCATGGCCATGTACTGAACACAGGTAGAATCTGCTGCAGATATATGCGACTCACTGACTATGCTACCTAAGCTGCGCACTACATGCAATTTTCTGTTGTATAAACATTTTTTTCCAGTCATTCATCCAATACACCGATTTCGTCTTTATTGGAAACTCATCTCGTTCTATCCAGAATTTGCCGCGGACAGCGCTCGAATTTGGGCACGTCTGCTTCGGGAAATGGTGCTCTAACCACTGAGCCACCATTCTGCAAACTACACACAATTTTCAGTTATATACTAATTAATTTAACTTGGTTTGTCTTTTTTCTTTTAGGTGGAGTTCATATGGCATCCATTTAGACCAAAAGTTCAAAAATAAACATTACCAATCCGTCATTATTGAACAGACACCACACTACATGGAGAAGTGGTATTGAAATGAACTTTTATACAATCGAACGAAAAATGGTTGCGCGAGCGGTGATACCAATTACTTTAATTATGAACACATTAAGTATAATTACTTTAATCGGGTTTTCGATCTTGATATAGATACCTGACCCATTATGAACGTAAATTAGCCAGTATAGACAAAACATTGTATATTCTAGTAAAAGCATTTCATCCAGTAGACCAGTTTCGTCCTTTTTGGGAACTCATCACGTACTGTCCAGAATTTGATTTTCCTGTCAGTGCCAAGCCTTTTTAATCAATTTCTGCGGTAAATGTTACTGGATTCTGTTGATCAATTGCTTCATCGTACGTCCAATATATATGCTACCGTATATATATATATATATATATATATATATATATATATATATATATATATATATATATATATATATTTATTTATTTATTTATTTATTTAGTTATACTTTCAATGGAAGAATAAATTGTGTATGGAAAATTAATTGAATTATTAGTCAGGTATAAATAACGCACATGTTATATATATATATATATATATATATATATATATATATATATTCTTCATAATTTCAAATGCCTTCTTATATTAAACAGTATAACTTTTTTTATTAGAAAGAGAAAACATTTAATAACAAAGTGTGTTTATTGTAAATAATTATTTCGACGATATTCAACTGTACATTACAATCGTTTATTGATATTCGTTATTGGTTTTCACTTGATTAAAGGAATGAAAACCGGTCACATTTTCAGCTTCACTGTTTGTTGCGTAAGAAAACATGGGAAAAGCATCCACAAGCACGATAGCTAGCAAAGCGAAAACCTGGTCAAATCTCAATACATCAATACAAGAAAAACAGATCTGAAACATCACTCTATTATACAAACAAACTATCACCTACACACAGCCACACACAGAGATATACACGCATGCCCACTCCCAAATCTATCCGCAAATGAAGAAAACTCGTAAATCATAACATTTGTCACCCGACTAATAAAATGGAAACCAAGAACAGACATATATTAAATATTGTCGGTGTAATCGAGTATGCTCGAAATAATTATCCACAATAAAAATACACTTTGTTGGTAATGTTTTCTCTTCATTATATAGATATATATATACATATATATATATATATATATATATATATATATATATATATTCTTTTGAAATGCGAGCTTTAATAAAATTCATTGTACCCTTCCTGTATGCAAAAACAAAAAGAAATTTTATCAGATATAAGAAAATTTTCTTTCTCATGGTCTTCTCAAATATCTACTCATGAACATATCTTTATATATAAATTGGAAAGCAAAACAAGATAGAAATATGTGAACAAAGAGAGTGTGAAAAATAGAAACCAATCAAATTGCGTGCGTCACATTCAGTTCAAGCTCAATGCTTGTACGTGCTTCTTCTGCTTACATAAATCCGGCTGCAATTTGTTTGTCCATAAGGCTTCCTATGTGGCTAGCTCCCTTTTGTTTTTGCATTTAGTAATTACTTTGAATGCTACGTCTGGAGAACATACGTGCGATGTTTCGATGATGTGTTGCGCAATAGCAGACGTGTATTCACCATTTGATTTAAAACAGGCGTTCAAGTTGCAATGTTCTCTCATTCGAGTAATTAACCGTCTGGTCGATCGGCCTACGTAAGTTGATCTACAACTTGCGCATGTATATTGTAAATAATATTTGATATCGACATTAACGGCTGTTTCTCTTTGATTGCTGGTAAAGGCAAGTGTGTTACCCTAAATAACACTCGTAGTTTGGCTGCATTAAATGTGCGTGTCAATGCTGCTTCAACTTTCTTTTGTGCCATTCGGGAAACTGCATCCCCCTTAAATGGGATGTTTAGGTAGACGGTTTTCTTTTCTGGCCCATAATACGTCTGTTTCTGGTTAACTCCCCTTTTAATAATTGATTCAATTAATTGTCTGGGATAGCCATTAGACATTAAATTGTTAATTGCTTTATTATATTCATTTTCTTTAGAATCTTGACTAACCAACCTGTCAATTCTTGAAAAGCAACCACGAACTGTTGATAATTTATATTGAAATGGCACAAAACTGCTGTAATGCAAATACTGTGCAGACCATGTTGGTTTATGGTAAATTGTTCTGTTTAATTTACCATTAGTTTCTTTCTTTAATAGTACATCTAGGAAAGGCAGACAGTCATCTTTCTCGTGCTCTGACGTGAAGCCGATATTCTTATGTGCTTTGTTGAAACTTTGAAGCAATGTTCGTGATTGCGACCTGTTCTTAAGTACAAGAAATATATCATCCACGTACCGTATATATTGAGCACATTTACTTATGTCACTCTTTAATGATGTATTTTCTAGGTGCCCTAGAAAAATCTCAGCCAACACTGGAGATAAGGGGCTTCCCATTGCGACACCATCAGTCTGTTTGTAGATGTTTCCATTAAAACGAAATCGTACGTCTTTCGTGCATAATAAGATAAGCTTGCGTAGAGTTTGACCTGGCACCGGCGATGGTAATATATCGTGTTCTACCGCTTTGACTATAATGTCAATGGTTTCATCAATTGGAACATTTGTAAACAAAGACGTAACATCAAAAGATACCATAATCTTGTTTTTAACATTTATATCTTGAATTTTTTTTACAAACTCAAACGAATCGGCAACCAAATGATTACCTAGTAGTTTACGTAATGGTTCAAGTAAACTGATGGTGTCGCAATGGGAAGCCCCTTATCTCCAGTGTTGGCTGAGATTTTTCTAGGGCACCTAGAAAATACATCATTTAAGAATGACATAAGTAAATGTGCTCAATATATACGGTACGTGGATGATATATTTCTTGTACTTAGAAACAGGTCGCAATCAAGAACATTGCTTCAAAGTCTCAACAAAGCACATAAGAATATCGACTTCACGTCAGAGCACGAGAAAGATGACTGTCTGCCTTTCCTAGATGCACTATTAAAGAGAGAAACTAATAGTAAATTAAACAGAACAATTTACCATAAACCAACATGGTCTGCACAGTATTTGCATTACAGCAGTTTTGTGCCATTTCAATATAAATTATCAACAGTTCGTGGTTGCTTTTCAAGATTTGACAGGTTGGTTAGTCAAGATTCTAAAGAAAATGAATATAATAAAGCAATTAACGATTTAATGTCTAATGGCTATGCCAGACAATTAATTGAATCAATTATTAAAAGGGGAGTTAACCAGAAACAGACGTATTATGGGCCAGAAAAGAAAACCGTCTACCTAAACATCCCATTTAAAGGGGATGCAGTTTCCCGAATAGCACAAAAGAAAGTTGAAGCAGCATTGACACGCACATTTAATGCAGCCAAACTACGAGTGTTATTTAGGGTAACACACTTGCCTTTACCAGCAATCAAAGAGAAACAGCCGTTAATGTCGATATTAAATATTATTTACCAATATACATGCGCAAGTTGTCGATCAACTTACGTAGGCCGATCGACCAGACGGTTAATTACTCGAATGAGAGAACATTGCAACTTGAACGCCTGTTTTAAATCAAATGGTGAATACACGTCTGCTATTGCGCAACACATCATCGAAACATCGCACGTATGTTCTCCAGACGTAGCATTCAAAGTAATTACTAAATGCAAAAACAAAAGGGAGCTAGCCACATACGAAGCCTTATGGATAAACAAATTGCAGCCGGATTTATGTAAGCAGAAGAAGCACGTACAAGCATTGAGCTTGAACTGGATGTGACGCACGCAATTTGATTGGTTTCTATTTTTCACACTCTCTTTGTTCACATATTTCTATCTTGTTTTGCTTTCCAATTTATATATAAAGATATGTTCATGAGTAGATATTTGAGAAGACCATGAGAAAGAAAATTTTTGCACACAGGAAGGGTACAATGAATAATATATATATATATATATATATATATATATATATATATATATATATATAAATTTGGAGAAGAAATGACTATTAGCCCGCAAACAGTTCTTAAATATTCATTCAAATTTTATTTGTAATAGTTTGGCTCTGAGAAACAGAATGACAATTTAACTATATTAATTATTATGTTCTGTGTCTTTGTTTTGTATTGGAAATTATTTAGAATAGAAATTTGGTTTTTTGCGCAATTTGTACACAAATCCATGCACTTGAAATTTGTTAGACGCAGAAAAACACGCCAGTAGCTGAACGTGAAATTCATTTTTAAACTTTTTTTATACTCTACGTATATGAGTATAAATCTCAAGCAGTGGGAATCTATTTGTAATCTCAATTCCTCCTTTTCTTAAAGTAAAAATACAAAATTATTTAATAAATAATAATATGAGAATGGTAAGATATTACAAACAATTTCGGTTTTACTTAATCCATATGAGGTCCATTTGACAATTGACATAAACTTCTTATCTGTAATTGATAATCAAGCAGAGCATAATCACCATTGAAATGCTGGATTTTGTGCTTCACAATAAAAAACTAAATTTTTTACAGTATGTAAATTAATGTTGCATGTGCATATTTAACGAAATCTGACTAATTGAGAATTAAGGCGGTGCGTTAAAATATTTCAGTTCATATTCGCTAGGAGAAATTTCGATTCAATGTACGAAAGTAGTAGGTACACCGAGCTTTGAGTAAAAATAATTTATTATACTAATAAAATATATCCGATTTATATTTTCTAGATTGCTCACGCCATGGTCTTTGTCTACTAATATTAATTCGAAATATTTTCAGCGATAGCGGGAATTTAAATGCCTACATTTTTTTAAAACTGTTAACTTTATTTAGCTGATTTATAAGAGATAAATTATTAATGTGATATTTTAGATTCGAAATGAAACAAATTGTTCGCTAACTTTTAAAACAAGCTCGTTGCTTATAAACTTCAAGTTGTAGCAGATCAATTTGAGAGCTTATATTGAATTGGTAAATGGACACAAAGTCAGTCTGTTTCAGTTTTTTAAAAACCTTGGTTTTACTGAAATGATTTTCTGCTTCAAACTCAAATAGTGAAATAATTAATTTTCGACGCTGCTTTCCAAATTGCAGATTCTGTACACTTTGGTATTTAAAGACAGAACATCACTAAATATGCAAATTCGGAAATCTGATGTACTTTAAACAAGCTATCGTGAACAAAATTTGTTATATTAACGAGAAAAACGCACAATTATTGCATAAACAATGTTAACCTCAAGTAAGTATATAACGAATGGGCATGAGATTATACTTTCCGTTTGTGCTGCCTTAGGTTTATCCTTCTGATGATATTTGAACTAATTTGTGATCAGACGCGCAACACCTAATACATTATTGCATATACATTAGTTCTCCGCCACTACAGTATCTAATTATTATATATCTAATTAAATGATGTCATTATTATCGCGAAAATTTATAACTGTTATCGATCAAGCCCTAATTGTATGGAATTGCTGAAGTAACAGGTGATCATAAATAGTTACAATTCTCAATTTGGCGAAATTCAGCGTAAATTGAATTTCCACGTGTTGATATCATGTACCGCCCCGCAACCATAGTGTTAGTACAATTTACTTTCACAAAAGCCATAGTCCCGATACCCTTTAAAGATTTGGTATACATAATACGAAGAGTGAGTAGTCTTTGAAGTCGCATTGTCGAAGACTTTATATGAAGTTAGCTGCTCTACTGTAGTTTTAATTATTCGTATAGGGGATGGTACGGTTCAATTATCTCACATTCCTGACCAAAATATATAGTGGTTAAAGGGCGTAATACCGGCTCCTACTGATGAGTCGCCAGTAAGCACGAAACGAATGTGCATGAGATTATACTTTCTGTTCATGCTGTCTTTTGTTTATCCTTCTGATCACAGCTGAACTAATTTGTTACTAGGTTCGCAACACCTAATAAATACTTTCATATATATTAGTTCACCGCCGAAAAAGAGAATTTAACTATATTTGAATTAATCTGTTTCTGGGTGGGTAACATCTATTACAGAATCGTATATATACTAATTCTCCGCAATAAATATTATCTGAATGTTAACTTTAAGTGTTAATTTTTTTTCCAAAATGTGTTGGATTTGAATCTGCACAAATAACCGATAATCAAAGAATAAGAAAAGTTTATTTGCTAACCTCACCAATAGGAGGGCGTGATTCTAAAGCAGACATGCTGGATGTTCAACGGAAATGGAAACACGATATGCCAGATGGTGTTAAGGCAAGCTCTAGTCTGATGGCCAAACAGAATGCGAAACAGGCGCTTAAGGCTGGGATTACAGCGGCTTCTATGGGACCGGATCTTCTTGACAGTATAGATTTTGATAGGCCGGCACATCCGCCTGCCAATCGACTGAGGCGTGAGAAAACAATATTTTTGACTGAATTAAAAGGTCCTGAGGCCGAAGGCCAACAACAAAGGTATGCATTTATCCAACATTTGACTCAGTTTGCCTTTTCTAATTCTACACAAACGGTGTTTAAAGTCTGTGTTCTTGATTGTCCCGTGCAACGAGCACAATTAACTTATCTACGATTTTCTTTTTTGGATGGCCGATTTGCACTCTCGGTTCAGCAATCATCCGATTGATCATCATTTCAAAGTACGCCTTGAGTTTGTCTTGTGGTGTCATCATTCCGAAAGTTTCCATACCATTTGCATTAACCACTAAGGTTAGGTGGAACTTTTATTCCTGTGGTTAGTAGCCTTCAGAGTGATGACAACATGACACCGAATTCAGCGCTTAATTAGAAACGGCAAGTGCAATTCGACCACCCACGAAAGAAAATTGTGGATACGTTAAACCTTAAAAGTTGTTCGCATAAAATTATCTAAATATTACGCCTAGATTTACTAGTATAAGTATATAAATATAAATTGAAAGTAGGCTTGAATGAATTGATTATTTAAAGAATTGTTACTACCACTCGCGCAATCAATGATTGCTTAATTGTATTGCTATATACAACAATTATTTTTTTAATTTAACTTCGGTACATATTTCAACTCAATCATTCTAATAACCTAATTTAAGAACTCTTTCAGTGTAGTTTACTTCAGTTTTACTTAAATACAAAGCGATCATAGATAAGCATCATAAGTTAACGTATATATTATTACACATCTGAACATACAGCGTCATATTCATTCATAAACAACGTTAAAACCTTTAAACAAAACATGTTGCGCGACAGGGAGTTGATTAATTACATGGCCCTTGTTGTACCCCACAAGGTGTTTGCATTCAATGTGTTCCATTTTACTCCGGAAATTAAGGTAACCGGTTTTCAACGGAACGCACTCCCGGGTGTGAGGAAGATTCTAGAAATTGCAGATCTTCAACACGATATGTGCATTAATAACTCATTTCTGGCAGGCATAGCATTAGAAAAACATACAAATTTGTGCACATATTTAATAAACCATAATAATAATAATAATAATAATAATAATAATAATAATAATAATAAATAATAATAATAATAATAATAATAATATATAATTAATAATAATAATAATAATAATAATAATAATAATTAATAATAATTAATAATAATTAATAATAATAATAATAATAATAATTAATAATAATAATAATAATAATAATAATAATAATAATAATAATAATAATAATAATAATAATAATAATTAATAATAATTAATAATAATAATAATAATAATAATAATAACTAATAATAATAATAATAATAATAATAATAATAATAATAATAATAATAATAATAATAATAATAATAATAATAATAATAATAATAATTAATAATAATAATAATAATAATAATAATAATAACGAAAATAATACGTTCTTATATAAGTTTTATTTCATGTTTTGCTTTGATCCAATAAAATTAAAAGAAAATTTATAAAACAATGCTCTTATAATATTGCATATTCCTATTCCCGTTGTTTTCATTCTTTTTTAGAACACCTAAAGTAGACGGGTTTATATTGCCAGCATTTTTGATGACTTACAAAGATTATGCGTGGCTTGTGGCCACAAAACTCTTTTATTTAGACAATCAGTCTGGCGAACAGCTCAAAGGCCAAGAGTTGCCGGCCTATTTGGCAACTCCAAGTCTGTTTGTTGAACACCTAATAATTAGTGGTTACATGCAACGTCAATTTGAATTGGCATCAGTGCAATCCATGGGTGACTTGGACGCGACAAATTGCGGTAGTTTCTGAAAATATATTTATTATTTATTTATTAAAAATGCATTTATTGCGCAGGGCTTAACTAGCAGCAAATTATTTAAAACAGAACCAAAAGGATCTGCCTATTTTTCATGGTAATTGGTAAGATCCATTGGTACATGCTTTATGTGCCTATTGATCATTCAAGATAAAGGGTTGGCGTTTATATCGAGACACGCAATATATTTCGCCATTTAAAACAGACGTTTAAGTTACAATGTTCTCTCATTCGAGTAATTAACCGTCTGGTCGATTGGCCTACGTAAGTTGATCGACAACTTGCGATTGTATATTGGTACATAATATTTGAAGTCGACATTAATGGCTTTTTCTCTTTGATTGCTGGTAAAAGCAAGTGTGTTACCCTAAATTACACTCGTAATTTAGCTGCATTAAATGTGCGTGTTAATGCCGCTTCAACTTTCTTTTGTGCCATTCGGGAAACTGCATCCCCCTTAAATGGGATGTTTAGGTAGACTGTTTTCTTTTCTGGCCCATAATACGTCTGTTTCTGGTTAATTCCCCTTTTAATAATTGATTCAATTAATTGTCTGGGATAGCCATTAGACATTAAATCGTTAATTGCTTTATTATATTCATTTTCTTTAGAATCTTGACTAACCAACCTGTCAATTCTTGAAAAGCAACCACGAACTGTTGATAATTTATGTTGAAATGGCACAAAACTGCTGTAATGCAAATACTGTGCAGACCATGTTGGTTTATGGTAAATTGTTCCGTTTAATTTACCTTAAGTTTCTTTCTTTAATATTACATCTAGGAAAGGCAGAGTATCATTTTTCTCGTGCTCTGACGTGAAGCCGATATTCTTATGTGCTTTGTTGAAACATTGAAGCAGTGTTCGTGATTGCGACCTGTTCTTAAGGACAATAAATATATCATCCACTTACCGTATATATTGAGCAAATTTACTTATACCACTCTTTAATTATGTGTTCTCTACATGCCCTAGAAACATCTCAGACAACACAAACTCAAGTGAATGGACAACCTAGTAGTTTACGTAATGGTTCAAGTAAACAAACTAGCCATTTAGCTAGTGCATGAAACGAAGAATTTACCATTGATGAAATTGGCCTCATAGGACAACATTTTTTCTGTGTTTTTGGTAACCCATAAATTGTTGGCGTAGATAATCCAACTGGCTTGAGCTTCTGTGCAGTGGCCTCATCAATTAAACCGAGTATTTCGGGCCAGAAAAGAAAACGATCTACCTGAACATCCCATTTAAGGGGGATGCAGTTTCCCAAATGGCACAAAATAAAGTTGAAGCGGCATTAACACGCACATTTAATGCAGCTAAACTACGAGTGTAATTTAGTGTAACATACTTGCTTTTACCAGCAATCAAAGAGAAACAGCCGGTAATGTCGACTTCGAATATCATGTACCAATATACAATCGCAAGTTGTCGATCAACTTACGTAGGCCAATCGACCAGACGGTTAATTACTCGAATGAGAGAACATTGTAACTTAAACGCCTGTTTTAAATCAACTGGTAAATACACCTCTGCAATTGCGCAACACATCGTCGAAACATCGCACGTATGTTCTTCAGACGTAGCATTCAAAATAATATCTAAATGTAATAGCAAAAGGAAGCTAGCCACATACGAAGCCTTACGGATTAACAAATTGTAGCTGGATTTATGCAAGCCGAAGAAGCATTTTCAGGCATTGAACTTTAACTGGATGTGACGCACGCAATTGATTGGTTTCCGTTTTTCACACTCTCTCTATGTTTACATATTTCGTATGTGCCAATTTATATATAATGTTATGTTCATTAGTAGATACTTGAGGAGATAATGAGAAAGAAACTTTTCTTGTATCTGATAAAATTTCTTTTTGTTTTAACACATACAATGAATTTGATTAAAGCTCGTAATTCAAAAGAATTTATTTATATGTTTTTGAGTGTTTCTGTACAGCATAAACCACACATTGCACAAGGTAGTAAATGCAATTCATTAAGTAGATTGATTTCTTCCTTATTGTGCACTCATCATGAATATGCTGGAATTACCTCGGTTTCAGTTCGAAACTGGGCTTATTTGCTTCAGGTTCTTGTAACTCATCAACTATGCTACGAAACCGCGCACTAAATGCTATTTTCATCTATATATACTATCTTATGGCGTTGATCAGTCTTTTCTTCAGTTGGATCCCATATGGCGTCACTCTCCAGATCAATTTTATATAGCCATCACACTATCTGTCATAATAGAACAGACAACATGCCACCTGAGGAAGTTATATTGTATTAAATTTTGTTGGCATGATTGTTATTTTAATTATGCGTTCAGTATAAAATTCATATAAAATGAGTTATAAAATGCAATTCATCAAGTTGATCGGAATTTTTATTACGAGGCACTCATCAAGTACCCTCCCAAATTGTGGTCTCTGAAGGATCGAACTTGGGTGAATTTGCTTCATACTTGCTCAAATCATGCGCTGCGCGACCCAGTTCAATATAACGTTCACAGATGGCATGATGTATGTTCTATAATAACTGATCATTTAATAGCTAAACGATCATTGAATGAGCGACTGCTGGTTACAATTAATTGATTCAAGTTTGCGATATTGATATAACCCTTATTCCATTAAATATATATATATATATACATATATATATATAGTAAGAACAAAACAACGTACTCAATGGAATAACATTTATTAATAAATCTTATTTCTACCAGTATCTACAGCCATTGTTCTGGATTCGTTAGTATATTCGTTCATCCAATCCCACTGTACATGTGTTGTAACCAATCTCCTCTTCGTTATGCTAGCCTTTCCTTTGCGCAATTTAGACCACTGCTTTTGCGCAATTTAGACCACTCCTTTTGCGTAACGTCATTTGGTGTGTCATCGCTTTCATTGTAATTGCGTCCGTAATTGATGTATGTGTCGTATTTTGCGAAGCGTTAGTATTTTTAAAGGCTATATATATATATATATATATATATATATATATATATATATATATATATATATATATATATATATTTCAGTGTACACTAAGCATTTTATGCAGTATAAAAGAAAATTCATCCAGTAGACCAGTTTCGTCCTTATTGGGACCTTCTCAAGTATTGTCCAGAATTGTACTGCGAAGAGGGCATGAACTTGGAGAAGTCTGCTTTGGAGTCTGTAACTCTAACTGCTGGGTCATCCTGCCGCACGCTACACAAAATTTGTTGATATATAAAAGTTAATGCTTTTCGGTTAGCCTTTCCTTTATATGGAGCCTACACAGCATGTCTTCAAACATAAATTTCCGACTAGCCACCAAAAATCTGTTAATTATTGAGCAGAAACCGTGCTACACGTTGACGTGGTATTGATTTTATTATTTATTTAAATCATATATCATTGATTGTGCAATAAACCATTAATTAGTATATAACTTATGACTCAGATGTTAGGGTCATGTTTTCCGAAGTAGGCCTTCTCTAGTTTCAGCCAAGTCCGAGACAAAATTCTGGACAGCACTTGACGAGTTCCCAATAAGGACGAAACCGGTCCATTGGATGAATTGCGCTATCTTTCCTAGGAAATATGTGGTTTTTATTGATATATATATATACATTTATCCTGCCTTTTTAATATGTAATATATATTGGGAAAAATTTTAAAAGATGATAGTACATCTGTTGTCAATAAATTGAGCATTCTATTTCAAGAATACATCACAAGTAAACGTCCTTAAATCAAATATTTCCTCTTTTTTATTCCATTGAATGTGGAATATTTTGATGCGTACCACCGTTTGTATTAATTTTCAGCTACAGTACGAGCATTATATGCATGATTAAATTTTGACCACAATACTATCATACGACAGCTCCAAATAAACATAAATGAAACTCAAAATCCGACTTGTCCACGGTAGCTTAATTAAATGGTAAAAAAAATGAAAATGGAAAATAAAGCAGTTTATTTTGATTACTAACTAGTCACGAATAAAATATGCGCACAAATTCTGACAAGACTCACTCATAAATTAGATTGTGTGTGTTTTAAAATAAATTAATTATTATAATCGAAGACAATGGACATTTTTAATAAATACATGGATCTATTCTAATGCTAGTAATTAGTTATCTAACAATATCTACGATTTGAATAACCGTCAAATTGCATTTCGAATTAAAGAAAAATTAATGACCTAGTAGTTGGATTTTATTTGAATTATTACGCTAAGGTTAGTTTTTGCATGCAGAAAATTTCCAGTCTAAAAAATCGAAAATAATGCCTCACATTTTTTGCATTTTTACTAAGTTTGTTGCGTGGTTATCCAGTGCGAGCTTCAAATGTTAAATCTCTGTGAGTTACGTTCGCGGATTGTTGCTTTGCCCTATGATTTTCGCAAAGGTCCGATTGATCCCTATTTCCAAGTACGCATCGAGTTTGTCTTCTTATTGGCTGGGTGCGGATTCGCCCTTTCTTCCGATGGCTTCAACATCGTCCATACTAACCACTGGAAATGAGGTACGATCTTATCCTCGTTGAAGACAAACACGATGCGTGCTTCGAAATGGGGATCAATCGAATCTTCGCGGAACTGATTGCGTAAAGCGATCAGTTCCGCGATCAACATGTGCATTAATATTTCTATTTATAACTTTCAAATTGTACGAAAATGATTATGAACGAAAAAATAAATCCGACAGGCATAATTAAGCGCACACCAATTGTGTCTTTGTGATTGACTCATTTTGTTGTCGAGATTTTTTGCTTCTTTGGATGTTTAACCACCGCTGTTTAGTGTGCTCGCGTTGCATCTCTGGCTTTAAACCCCACGCCTACTTAAGTTTAGCCTCCAGCATTTGAGTAGCTCTGATTTATTTCATAACTCGGAATAGACATAATTTCATCATATTTCACATACTGTAGACGTACATGTACAGGGGCCAAATAAAGTTGAGTTCTCATGTTTGTTTTTAAATTATTATCCAATATAAATTACGAAATTCTAGCTATTTTTACCAATTTCTTATACACTATTATCATTAGTTTTGCAGCTGTGTGTATTTGGTAATTCCTTCACAAATAAATTGACCGTGCTGCGTTATTATTCATTTTAGTAGTCATAAATCCGTCATTTTGTAATACAGGATCGAAAAACTTATTTAGAGTATATTTCATTAATAATTGATCAATGTCGAACGTTTATTTGTCAATACATTCAAACCATGAGTAACTTACTATCACGGATTTAAAGTCAGTTTACACATGATGAAATTAGTTATGTCATAAAATATCTTAATTTATCTGCATGCTTATAATATAATTTTATTTTTATGAATGGATGTAATCATCGAAGTAACGTGCATGCTCAACTTTGTTGAAGCTTTGTACTGTGATTCTTCCATTTGTCTAATTGCAAATAATAATAATGCCTCTTACTGTGATTCTGGCTACAAAATCTGGTAATTATAAGCTTACAAAATTAATTGGTCGAAACAAGTTAGCAAGCCTCAGATAAATACCAACTCGAGTGCATCTGCTCAATCGCACAACACTGTCATATCATCAACAGTCACTGATGGTATGTTTGCCATGTTGTGTGATAGCCTCGATTAAATGAGATTAGTGTTCATCTCAAATTGAAAACTTTGTTTTAATCTTTTCTTATTAAAACCCGCACGAGAACTGTTGCTCTCGGTAGTTTTGCTATGTTTTGAGACAATGGAATTGATATTTACTCCAGGTTCACGAACTGGATTTAAAGAATTGTTACCACCATTCGCGCAATCAATTATTGTTAAATTTTATTGCCTATATATATATATATATAGAAATATATATATATATATATATATATATATATTGGCGAAAGCTGCAAAAATGTAATCTTCGTTTCTACAGCAGAAATTTCCAGTTAAGTACGTTGTATGCGAGACTACTAGAGGTGAGAGCCGCATATCTAATTTTGTTTTCCATATATATATGCATTGCGATTTGATCCTCGCTAGACAGTCTGTGGTCGTACTCTGGTTATAATTATAGAAGGTCGAAACGTGTAGGTGCGTGTGATTATGTGTCATTTTGATACGTTTTGTGACTGGTTAGATATAACGGAATTGATAATTATTACAAGCTCGTGAACTTTATTTATATAATTGGTAAAGCCACCCGCGCAATCAATGATTGTTTAATTGATAAAATTGATTCAATTTTAAATTTCCATTATGTGGTTCCAAATTTATAAAATTGACATTGTAATAGACATTACATGCAATTTTGTCATTATTTTGATGCAAAATTTTCCAATTGAATGTGCTTGAGCTAAGTTTTGAAAAAGCTTGTTTTAAATTATCTTCAAACCTAGCCACTGATGATAACGGTAGTAGAAAGCTGCATTTTCACGAATTTGGATGCTGCCTTGCTCAACTCCACGTTGAATACGGTTTAGAAACCTCCTGCCTTCGACTTTTGAAGCAGACGCTTGTCAACTATTTATGGCCAAAATCATGGCATGTTAGTGGAGAAGCAACAAACCGACAAAATGATGACGACGAAACTTATGGTGTAGAAAATGAAACTGAAGACGATTTAGGCTTAAACGGCAAGTTTTCCAAAATTTCATCATTCGCGTGCCTTTTTGACAAAGTGTATATTTTTCATGATGAAGTTTAGTTCTTCACATTTTATGTCGTAAAAATTGTTGAATTCCCTCATGATCAAACGAGATCAATTGAAATGACACTAAGTTTGCCATAATGGTTTTCAACAATAACTGCTTCGTAGGAAAAATTTTCTAACATTGTTGATGTCGTAAATTGAAGGTTTCATAAGGCACGAGCTCCAAATTACTTTAAAATAAATTTCATGGTTTATGAACAAAGATATAATTAAAATAAACCATCGTTATTTCATCTCATATTTCGATTTTAGCTATGAAATAATTTTCTTTGTGAAGCGTAAAGTTTATATATGGCACATTTTACTTAGTTCCTCTTATCGGTACTTTTACTTTTATAAATGTAGAAGGTCTGTCAGATATATATATATATATATATATATATATATATATTCAACATTTGTGTAGTGGAGAACGATTATATATGTGCAATTTTGTATTTGGTGTTGCACAACTAGTAATAAATTAGTTCAAAGAGGGTCAGAAGGATAAACCAAAGTCAGCATGAACGGAAAGTATTACCCCGTGCACATTCGTTTCGTGCTTACTTGCGACTCATCAGAAGGAGCTGGTATAAAGCTATATGCCCATTATATATTTTGATGAAGGATATGGGAACGAAGCAATCGTGCAAAATTGGTTAACTTAAATATTAGCTTATCTTATCCATTATAGTGTTCCGTGCAACCTCGGCTTCCTACAATTTGTTAATGCTAAATTCCATATAGAGACAGATGAATTTTCCATCGCTCTTTTATTTTGTAAATTTTCATTTAGACATTGTTTAAATGGATTACCTGTTTCGGCTATATGTCAATACGCGTCGTCAACCATTACAGTCAGTTGTACATCATTTTTCTCATTAACAGCATGTGAGGTCAGGTGCATTACAATTTCAACATTTCGATGCAATACCGTGTTTATCTTCATTAACCTTAATAGGGTTCATGCTTATACCGGCTTAAACTAGATAATATTCATCTCATGGCATTTCACACATTCTAAATAATTCCAGGAGTTCTCTCTTCTCCATCTGTCTCCGTATGGGCAGATGCTTTTCCCATTCAGTTTCTTGCCAATCCGATTGAATTACCTTATCTGCGTTTTGACTAACGCAGCGTTCATTGTTCCATTAGTTTTCTTTTGCTAAAATATTTCGGCTAAACTTATCGATAGCCTTCATCGGTTGCAATTTACATCACAAGTTTAACAAACGAAACTAATGAAGCAAGCGTGTTATTTGGTGATAATGAAATGGTAAATTTCTTAAATTTAGCTAATCGAATGAGCGAACTCCAATTTAACTTAGAAAGGGAATCATCAGGTGAATTACCATTTTTGGATGTCAAATTAATTAGAAATGGTCAGAAATTTGGAAGAGATATTTATAGGAAGGATACTTATTCAGAAATCCTTTTTAATTTCAAGTCAAATCATCCGTATCGTATGAAAATCGGTATCTTAAAGTCATTAACATTAAGAAGTCTCAAGTTCACAGATATAAAGCATAGGAAGTTAGAATTAGGTAGACTACGCGATATATTCAAGACTAATCGTCACCCTCCTCAATTAATAGATGCAACAATGAGGGACGTGGTGAAGAAATTTAATCCTAGTTTGAGATACATAAAAGCGGATAAGGAGAAAGAAGAGCGGAAGGTCATGGTATTACCGGACTCTATATTAAGTAGGAAATTGAAATCATTAGCTTTAAAATATAATATAATGACCATTTTAAAACAGTCCCTTACACTTGGCACTATATTCCCTAACCAAAAAGAAAAGATTGAACCCTTAGAAACATCAGGAGTGTATGAGATTCCATGCAATGATCATAGTCTCAAGTATGTTGGTGAGACCATGCGCCCAATCAAAATTAGAAGAGGTGAACACAAAACTGCATGTAAGTATGGACATATTGCTAAATCTGGTCTTGCTCGTCATGCAGTGGAGACTGGGCACACTATCAACTGGGAGGAATGCAAACGGATAGCAATATGTAGTCGTAATAGGGTGACAAGATTGATTAGGGAATCTATCGAAATTAAATCTAGAGATAAAATTATAAATGAAACAGCTGCTAAAAAATCGTTAGGTCCGATTTGGAATACGGCATTAGCTAATGACAGAAAAAAGCGATTGCATGAATTGGAAACTAAAGCTAGCTCCAGTAAAAGATTAAGAACATCGGATTAAATTTCACTAATAAGTGGGCTTATTGTTCAAGTAATGAATAATTAATGATTAAGAATATAGTCTTTCCAAATCTAATCTATAACTACTCGTTTGATTTTAAAACTCCTAGTGATTTAAACTCTAATTTTGTGTTTTGCACCCTCATCTTACCTATTGATATTATTCTAATAATACAATATTTAGAAGTATTAATTTGTCTGACGCGTGCAAAGGGTAAATTAATGTCTTCACATACGAAGACAGAAATTTCGAAACTTAATGAGCATTCAACACTGAAATCCGTACCTACGCTGTTGTCAAGTGGAGAAAACAAAAATGCGAAACAAGGGGAAACGAAAGACTTCACTATGGAAAATAACATTCGTATACGTAACAGCCAACAATGCGAACAGTTGGTTAACTCTTAAGCCATCAATACAATAATGACCAGATCTCAGACATCACTTTGCAATACAGAGAGAGCAAACAGGCACACACACAGGCACATACGCATACACATTTACTAATCAGCCCAAACAAGAATAGAAGTAAAACCGAGTCAGATTTGTTATCAATTACATAATCTAATGAAAACCCAGACTTTATATAAATGGAAGATTGCAAAGTGATGTTTAGTAGTCTCGAAATAAGTGGTCATTATCCACTTTGTTATTAATGTGTATTATCTTCCTAATTATAATTATATATATATATATATATATATATATATATATATATATATATATAATGTCAATTGTCTTCAAAAATTACTCAATATATTTCTTATTAGGAAGAAAAACACAAGATTCTAGTTCATAAATATATCATTGAAGAATCGTACATAAAAAACGGGCTTCAAATTTATTTTGTCTCGAAATTTTTTGGCTAATGCATACAGATGGTTTTGTTTAAACGGACATTGGTTGCACGGGCGATGATAACATTTATTATTATCAAGTTTGCGAACATGATATAAACACATTACCCATTAAGTACTTACATATGTAAGTATAAACTTAGAACTGTACATTTTAAAAAAGGCAATTCATCCAGTAGACCGGTTTCGTCCTCATTGGGAACTCATCACGTACTGTCCAGAATTTGCCGTAGACGGGGCTCGAGTCTGGGCATGTCTGCATCGAAATCTGGTGCTCTAACCACTGAGCCAACCTGCCGTATAATACGCACAATTTTCAGTTATATACTAACTAATTTAACTCGGTTAGTTTTTTCCCCTTTTAGGTGGAGATCATATGGATTCCATTTAGACTCAAAGTTCCAACTAACCATTTACAAACTGTCATTATAGAACAGACACAACACTACTTGGGGAAGGGGTATTGAAATGAACATTTATATAATTAAACGAACACTGGCTGCGCGGGCCGTGCTAACATTTACTATAATCAAGGTTGCGAACTTTGTATAAACACCTTACCCATTAAATACTTACATATGTCATTATAAACTAATAGTTTCATAGTGTAGTAGATGTTTTTGTTATCGTAACCGACATTAGCTTACCAGTTTGGACACCTATAATTTGATGATAAAATTCCTTTGTAAGAATAAAATAATGAGATCATATACACAAACTCATCATCTCCAAAATATCCCAAATCTTCTATATACCTCTTTTCAATATGAATTGATGATCAAAAAGAAAACGGAAAAAAACTTTATTGCTTCAGACATCGTTATACTGCTCTACAGAGATAGAACATCTCTGCGCGCTAACCTGTCAGTTTCACGATTTAAAGTTCTATCGACAAACTCAACCATATGAGAAGAATTTGTCAACTTTTGCTCTAACTAGTATAGAGTATTAAACAATAATTGATTGCGCGGGTGGTGGTAACAATAATTTCGATCAAGTTTGCGAGCTTGAAGTAAACACCAACCCCATTGTATTTAACCAGTCATCGAACAACGTAAAAAAACTACCGCCAGTCGCAACGCACTGACGCGTTTCGACCTTCCTTGATCATCAACAGAGTAGGACGGCAAACTGACTAGCGATGATCAAACCGCATTTCATAAATATGGAAAGCAAAATTAGATATGCGGCTCTCACTTCTAATAGACTTGCATACATTGTACGTGACTGGAAATTTCGGCTGCATATTTCCTATGCAGTCACAAAAATTAGCTGTTTGTTAGCTTTCCATATATATATTCAATGCGGCTTGATCCTTGCTTGTTAGTTTTCCGTCGTACTCTGATGACGATCATGGAAGGTCGACACGCGTCAGTGCGTTGCGACTGGCGGTAGTTTTGTTATGTTGTTCGATGACTGGTTAAATATAAGGGATTGGTGTTTACTTCATGTTCGCAAACTTGATTTAAAGAATTGTTACCACCACACGCGCAATCAATTAACGTTCATTTGTATTGTCTATATATATATATATATATATATATATATATATATATATATATATATATATATATGTGTGTGTGTGTGTGTGTGTGACGAAAAGCTACAAACAGCTAATGTTCGTGACTGCATAGAAATTGTGCAGCCGACATTTCCATTCACGTACAATGTATGCAAGACTACTAGAGGTGAGAGCCGTATCTAATTTTGCTTTCCATATATATATTCAATGCTGTTTGATCCTCTCTAGTCAGTTTACCGTCGTACTCTGATGATGATCAAGGAAGGTCGAAACGCGTAAGTGCGCTGCGACTGGCGGTAGTTTTGTTATGTTGTTCGATGACTGGTTAAATACAATGGGGTTGGTCTTTACTTCAAGCTCGCAAACTTGCTTTAATGAATATTATAGAGTATTCTTTAACATATAACATCGTCTTTTAAATTGCATGTGTTGAAGAGTGTTGAGCATTATCAATAATTCTTAAAAATTACCGACTTCATGCACTCTTCACTCGGATATATCTCTTTATATGAGAATGATACTATTTTCGGGCCAAATTCACCATTAAAAATAATATTATTAATCAATAATTGCCACTCTCTTTTAGATTCTCTGTTGTGTGTTGCTTTTTACACTTTAGAACATGTCTTTGTATCATTACATTGTGTATACATCCTCTTATTTCAACCAGACTGTCCCTCATTCTTAATCACCTTTCGAAGATAAAACATAATTAGACATCAACTCATTTGAGAGACGTTGTACTTCTAAAATTGACTTTTATATTTTCTATGTCTAATTGCACTTTAATCGTCTTTTTGTTCGAAAATATTTGCGCTGTTTCAACGGTTTCGGTATTAATCATTCTTCTTGATGATTTCGCGATCTAGATAGCCGAGTTCTTATTAAAGTAATGCGATTCAAGTTGGTTCTCAATAGGACTCATTTTAGAATGATATACTGAAAGATTATCTGCAGTTTTACTAATGCTATGTACAGAAAGCTTATATATGCAAAAATACGCCAAATGTTTATAAAACAATTTCAAAGATTAACAATGAAAAACGTTACTTGTGTCTATTTGTTTCTACAAATTGGTTTACAGGAAAGTCACGAAATGCCGTGGAAGTAATGAGAAATCAACCGACTGATGAAGACATGCCTTTGATTAATTCCGATGTTCAGTTGACTTGTCTACAACTGCTAATCAAACTCGGTTTTCAACATGACGTCGACATTCTGACATTGATGCTGGCTTTCTTCTTCGAAAAGTTGAGTTTCACACTTTCACTGCCTACCACCCATTATATTGATTCGGCGCAGTTTGTGCTTCAAATGTTGAAACCAGTGCTGAAATGTCTTGGGAATGATGCACTGAGCATGGTCATTGAAGAGTTAACTTCCATAACACAAGACCAACAAAGTCCATTCGGTGCTAAACAGTATTCACTGACATTTAGAAAGATGCGCGGTAGAGCCAAATTGCTTAACACGATCTATTGCTGGTTCCAATCTTGGATTGTTAGGGTGAAAGAACAAAAATATGGCAAAATCACCGTCAGCAGCAACAAAAATGTCAGAGCTGCAGGTTCCATCGAGGAAACTGTGAGTATGCATGTATTAAAAAAATTTAAATTCATAGAAAAATTTCAGTATTGCGCGGCCGTTAAAACATATTTGGGTAGATTCAAAAACTAAGTCGAGATACTTTTTCAAAAATATTCTACATCGTTGCTGCTTCAATTCCCTGGGACGTGTAACTATGTTTCCTAGTGACAATTATAGCCTAGCCATTTATCAGAAGCTACTATTGTTCAATTCCAAACCTCGAACCTATGATGACTAAAAGACAAATGATGGAATACAATTGATATCAACACAAGAAAACGGGCAGAACGTTACTAATCGAGCTCCCTGTTTTACAATAAACCTACATGTCCTAATTTAACTTGAGCATAAAACACTGGCATCTTAAACCTACAAAATTATAATTGCCGGGATATCAAGCAATTGGTATACGTTCTCCGTTCCGTAAATCTGCCAGGTATGCTGTTACGCGTGGTGGGCTTAGCAACAAACCAGTTTACAAGGACCATGGGGAATATGCCATATCCAACATGAAGTAAAAGTTAGTATAAAATCAAGGTTAAAATATATTTGTCAACATAAACTAATTTATAGATAATGGGATTGATGCTCGTATTCAGATCGCAACTATTAGGAAGCCAAATGATTAGCCGAATTTTATACTACGATTGGAACGAAGCTTCTCTCTACGCTAGTTTGACATGCCATCTGGTATTTTTTTATGCACCAATCTGTTATTACATTTTCCATGTCTAATAAATGCGACCCAAAATCTATTAAATGGAAACAAACGCTACATTTCTGTGTTAAATATGTAGGTTCTATATGGACAAACGGAAATGTTTCTTGGTGCCAGTGTTTCTAAATATATGGCAGAATACATCTCTCACTTTTGCTTACAAGCGTATAAAAAATAAATGCTGATTAAAGCGATAATCAAAGGCAATTTAGTTCAAAGTTACTAATTGATATATAAACATGAGCAATAAAATCACAGGAAATTTTATAAGTTCAATTTCCCAGGTACCAAGTAGCAGACAAATGTGCGCAAAACAAATGTATGCCAATTATCTCTTAAGGTAAATAAATGTGGAATATATGGTTTATAACTACAAGTCCGTTAGGTTCAAATGGTTAAATTGAGCATATTCACTATATTTGGATTTATACTAAGCGTGAACTATGTGTTTAACTTACATTATAAAAATCCAAGTATTTCGACGAAATTCCAATAAAGTTACAATAAATATAATCCAAACTGAATGAAAAAGAGTATTCAACTGTGTGATTCATTGCAATTGGTTGCATGTTAAATCAATCCGAGCGTTACAGTGTAGTTTTTGCCTTATGTTTTTACATATTTCAACCAAAAGTAACAGTAAATGTTGAATTTTCCACTTTAACCCTAAACTGTTTGTTAGGAAAATGATTGCCTAGAACAGAGTAATGCTAATACGCCAAAATCTACTGTTTCTACATCGCGAGTGCCAAAGAGTATTCTTCGCGGTTCCGACTCACGCAGTGAGTGTTACCTGAACGGAAGTCAATCTGCAAGGCTACCAACACATGAGTCATCTGGACAGCTGAATCCCTCGAGTAAGTTCCCCGTAATTTGTTCAGCAAATTCTTAGCCATCACTAATTTAAAATTGGTTTAATTAAAGGATACCGACAAAATGCGTTCTGCGCAATTATTTATTAGTTTGTGAACGAATTCATGCTACACAATATATTTTGAATTTGAAAGCTAAAAATCCACTAATCGCTTATGTAACCGAAAAAGAGGATTACATTGAAATAGTCAGCAAGAACTTTGCCAGCACATTGGCCTACCATGCCAATTCAATTTAAACAGAGATTCTTCTAAGTATCAGCTTCTCAAACTTTCCTTATCTTTCGGTTAGTAACATTATTTTTTACTGGACAGCGGTAAAATTCTAGATTAAGACTAGAATTTAAAGAAAACGGCTGCGATGTTAGACAAACTAGCCACCGTGGAAATTCTTATCTCCGCCAATTCTTCGATTCAAATTCACTCTCGACTTTTGCATTAACGTTTAGCGTTGCCTATTGTTCAGAGAATTTGTTACTTCTTTCTCCAAATCATATTCTCGTGACTTTTCTAAGTTAAATTACTTCACAAGAAAAAAATTACCGAATACAAGACGGATTGCAGGCAGAGGGACTGGAAAATTTCCATACTTATTATATTAAATTTAATGTAAATGTTTAGCCCTTAATGCAAACAAGGTTGCGATTAATTAATTACTTATACATGTCAGTATAAACTAAGAATTGTATAGTGTAGAAAAGGTGATTCATCAATTAGATCGGTTTCGTCCTCCTTGGGAGCCCATCACATACTAACCAGAATTTGCCGCGTACAGGGTTCGAACCTGGGCACATCTGCTTCGGAATCTGGTGTTCTAACCTCTGAGCCAGCCAGCGACTTACTACACACAGTTTAGAGGTTAGAGGACTACATTCCGAAGCAGACGTGTCTAGGTTCGAGCACTGTACGCGATTAATTCTGGACAATGCGTAATAAGTCTCCAATAAGGATAAAACCGGCCTAATGGATGAATTGCATGATCTAAACTATACAGTGCTTAGTTTACACTGACAAATATATGTACATAATGGGTCAGATGTTTTTATCAAGATCCCACCCATGATAAAATTAAATAGAACAACATTTGTTCAGCTTTTGTTAGCCAATTATTTTGTTTCGTTTAGAATATTGTTGAATGGCTGTTCAACTATGGTTAATGTTGTATAATTCAACTTGCACCATAATGAGGCTATTTTTTTCAAATAAGACTTGGCGTTTATAATGCCGGACTGGCTAGCAGAGTTATCAGCTGAAAAAGCTGAAGCCCATAAATAGTTAGTGACATTAAAAGGCCAGAAAATTATACTGACTAGAATGACGAATCGGCTAAAATTAGGAAAGGTCCAAGTCTTTATTTCAGCCGAAGTCAATAACTATTGCACCAACTAAGAATAGACTTGGTGCCAAATTCTTAAGTAAACATGCTTTCGTATAAATGCTCATGATTTTTTTCAAAAGTTTTCGCCTTTATAGTAAACATTCACGCATACTTTAATTAAAATAATCTTTTCCGTTTGTAGATGAGCTTCACTGAAGTCACGAATAATGACAATTTTTATTTGCATAGGGCTAATGACTAATAATTAAAGCCAACATAAATCTGGGCACTCCGAACAATAGAGAATTCGGTAAAACTTAATCTTGAACTTAAAAATACTAAATTTGTTCTAATAACTATGTTCTGCTTTAAATTATATTATTTTTTTGTTTATCTGGCTCTCGGTATATTTGATGACATTGGTGTGTTGAAAACTACTCTGCCAGTGATAACTGAACACGTTAGCCAAGAGAAAAATGTTGGACTGCCCGATAAAACCACGCATCAAGTTACTTGGTCGCAACAGATAGAAACAATTACATGTTTCGACATAAACCAGGCACCTGGAAGTCTAGCTGGTGAGGACAATCAAAAGGTTTCGAATTCTAACCTAGCACATGGAAATTCAAAGAAGAGACCCCAAACACGCTCAAGTCGACAAACAGCCAAGCAGATTATCGTTACTGGTTTGGACGCAATAAAGGCATTTCTAACAGATGCCCGGCAATGGTTAAGTACTCAAAATCGTAAAACCGGGATGGCAGCTGAAGATCAGATATTGACAACGCAAAATGATATTCCAAACACCATCAATGCATCCAAGAACAAAGAGAATGCGAAACCTCCTAAAGAGGTATGCATTTGCGAACAGATGAAACTTTTATCATTTTTATCCATAATACATGTATAAGTAAATTTTAAGTCCACTTATTTCGCAACATGTTTCTGCAAATGGTGTTGCGGGCATAGACTTTTTAGAGCATTTTATAGTTTCTGTGATCAATACTTATCCCAAAACCGCTCATCTAAGCTGTAGAAAGTGAGGATTACAACCAGAAGTGACTTGCGAAACTTTAACGAGAACGCCTATGTCATTTTAAAAATGGTAGCGAGTTAAACCTGTCGTATTTTCCACGTAAATTGTCCTACGCATCGTTTAACTCACGATTTGTACGTTCGACGAGACCCTTGCTTTTGAGGTTGAGTATCGCCATTCCTCTCACGCGCTCTCCCAAGTATCATTAATTCTCTTTGAAGTTACGCGAGGTAAATTTGAAGTCTAGTTCAGTTACCCCCACACCGTGAACACTAAATCGTGCCACCCAGGAAATCAAGCAGGTGTAAGTTACAATATTTGCATGTGTACTGGTTAACTTGATTGCTTAAAGCCATTTATTGTTACAGTCAATAATTACTTACTTACTTACTTACTTTACTGCGGCTGACTCCTTTTGGAGGATAAGCCGGCTCCATTGAATTGTGACATTTCATGGAGTTTCTTGGGAATTTGGTACAAGTGGTGTCCCCTCACCACTCGGCTTTTTGATCGAGGACGCACCTCTAGCCTTTGCACATTCAAGCGCAGTCTGCAAGGCAGCAGTAAGTTGCATGGTTGCCGGTGGCTGTTGAGAGCTCATTCGCCATTCGGAAGTACGGGGTACTGTCCAGGAGTCCATGGAATCCTGTGGCTGTTGAACACTTTTGTGGCGGAAAACTCCGACTTCATTCAGGACAATGTAGTCAAACTGAATTAACATGAACTTCGATATGGCAACTTAAAACCTCCAATTTGTGAAGATTTTTGGGTGAAGACTTTAGATAAATGAGGTGGACGAGAAGATATACCCAAGTCATTGATATCATACTACATAGTCGGCTAAAAGTCAAGTTCGTCGAGCATATTTTCTGTGCTATGTATATTACAACGACTCAAGTCGCGATATTCGTTGGAAAATTAACGACGGCAGAGAGACGAGAGTCACATTTTTCCATATATGTCTTTGTCAATTTTATGCGCAATGATTTCACAATCGCCCAAATTTTAAAAGGTGAATCAACCAGCGAAATTGCTTGTTGACACGACGACTTATTTATCAGATGTCTGTTTTTCCATAGTAACTGCTTTGGATACTGTTTGCGGCGGAGAACTAATACATTTTCAAATGTATATTAGGTGTTGCGCACCTGCAACGAATTAGTTCAGTTGTAACCAGAAGGATAAACCAAAGACAACATGAACGGAAAGTATAATCTCAGGCACATTCGTTTCGTGCTTACTTAGGAATTTTCATGAGATTATACTCTCCGTTCATGCAGCCTATGGTCTATATTTCGGGTCATATTTGAACTAATTTGTCTCTGGGTGCACAACACCTAATACAAAATTGCATATGTATATTTGTTCCCCGCCACAAACACTATCTAACTGTCATATTTGAAATAATTTGTTATTAGGTGTATAACACCTAATACACAATTGCACAGTAACTGCTTCACATTGTGTTGGACGGTTAAGTTCAGTCGAATGCGGGATAAATAGTCCGCAGCGACATTTTTTGCCCTAAAATACTATAAATTCTAAAGTTAAACTCGCAGCAAAGAATCATTTTTCCGATTGCTCTTGCAGCTTATTTATGCTTAATCTGCTGTAAGGCTTCCACCAACTTTAGATTGTCGATCGCCGCTTCCAAGAGCTGACCTACAAAAGATCGTTGGGAGTACACATATAGAATCTGGATGGCAAATATTTCAAATGCCATTGTTGAATATTGAATTTCTTTTAACATGCATTTTCGCATTTCAAATCATATAGGACAAGGTTTTTGTCAAATTCTGGCTCCAGTTTAGCGTCTAACGTCGTTTCAGGTGTTTTTGTGTATATTATCTGTGATGCGCTTGATGCAATTGAATATATTCTATTACTTTGATCAAGCAACTCTATATTACGTTCAAACATAAACTGATCTGCAGAATCCCAACACAAGCACGCGTTTGACTGTGACGAGTTTAGCGCTTGGAGATGTCTGGTGTGCCTTGCCTGTTTCGCACATACTCGGAAAGCACCGTAACACCCTGAAAGCCTCAGATGTCGGAAAGTTTTTTAGGGATGTCAACCCTACCCTCCAATGTATTGATAACTCTTTATCTGATATAGTACTCAATGACCTTCTACGATTTTCGTGCGCAGACACGTGATCATGTTTCAAACCTGACAAACTTTGTCAATTCGACTCAAAGTCTATTTGATATCGTGGGAATTTTGAGTGATGTTGTCTGAGACAATTATGACGTCATCAATTTAAGAATACGTGCACGCGATCTTCTTTAGTACCTCATTGGTGTATTGCCGGAGCATCTATGTAATGTTGCATAGAATAAATGGCAATTTGGTGTATTTGAAAGACCAAACGGAGTTATGACATCAATTTGTTTTGTACTTTCCTGATCTAACGGAATTTTGTGTTAGGCCGGTTGTAAGCCACTTTTGCTTCACAGTGTCGTCTTGTATACCCTTTACGTAATTTATTCGATACTGATGAAAAATATTAACCCGATTATGGGCATGATAATTATCACATAAATCGCAATTGCCAGTTTTTTTGGATTTGCACATGAAAAGATTATGCCTATGGACATAAATTGGTGCAAATAATTCCGCACTCAATCATCTGATCAATAATAGCCCTGGCTGCACTTAGGATTTCTCTTTCTAGGGGTCTTGATCTGGCGACAGCTGAAAAGCTTTTTGTTGTGATTTAATGACGATTGCTAATCTATACGGAGTTATGAGTTCGTAAATCTTGATGTTTGGTATTTAAGAAAACTTTAGTCAATATCTTGTACAGCAGGATACGCAGATTCAAATGAATTGTTAATTCCGATTGTTCAAATGGGGTGTTTGGCAGTTCATGTAAAACTGTGAACTAATAATTGTGTGATAGGCGAGATTAAACCATCTTTTGTTTTATCTATAAAATGTCCATGTTTCGAAAGGATTTCGAATTCTTATATATAATATGGAACATCCGCGATTACAAACCTCTACGAAAAGATAGATCGAATTGAACATATACCAGACAGTGTTCTTTATTGATTGGGCGTTGGTGAATTTCAGTTAGATTTGCACGTCATATACATTTTAAAAATTAAATGTTACCACGAACATCATTGCATCGGAATCAATCACAAGCGGATGATTCCAAAGTTGATCACTAACAACAAAATAAGACGAGCGTTTTTCAGTCTCAAACGTAATACGGGTTTTTATTGGTTCCGCTGTAGGTGTTTTGGCCCGTTGAAGTTAATTCGCGCTAAAATACCTTGTAGCCACTGGAGGATGCCGTGCTGACGGAGAACGACTTCCAGATATTCTGGAATAAAATCTGTTAGTCTTTATGTTAGGGCTGAATGAAAATAAGCAAATCTCATCTGTGCAAACACTATGGATAAGGCTTACTAGGAAAAATATCTCACTAAAAATTCCGGATTGCAAAACTTTAAACTCTGCACCAAGTGAATTATGCCTATTAATTCTGACGAATTATACATAATTGGCTCTAACATGTCCCAGCAGTTGTCTATACAATCAGCCACATCAATTTTGTGCTTCTGAGTATGTAAATGTAACATGATGTTGCGCAGAAAAGCAGTAAATATTGCAGACTGAATGTTGCATCATCTTACGCAATGTCCCCATACATCTCACGAAGGTAATTCAGGTATTGCTTTGGGCACGGCTCTTTGACTGGAAAGTCGTGCTATAACTGTCGAGCACGGTCTTCCATACTTATGTCATAGATTTGCTGAAGGGTAGCAATTTAAATGGATTTTGTCTATTCCGCCATTCAGGATCTTGAGCTTGTAAATTTATTTTGATTGCTTGCTCAAAAAATGAACAAACAAATTTCTTTGTCGATTCATTGAGCCAAACGCTCTAGACAGTAGAAATAGACTAATAGTTGGTTATAGTTAGTGGCTAGTTCCGGTAATTTTAGTTCCGGTAGAGGATAGGCGTGACGCCGCTGATTAGTCATTTGATGATTACTTTAATTACGGTTTTGATTTGATATAACACCTGACTCATTTCGTACATAAATGTACCAGTAAAAACTAAGCGATGTATAAAGTAGAAAAGGCAATACATCCAATAGACCGGCCTCGTCCTTATTGGGAGCTCATCGCCTACTGCCTAGTATTTCCCGCGGTAGGGGATCGAACATGAACAAGTCTACTTCGGAATCTGTTGCTCTAACGCTTGAGCTATATACCATCTAATTTACATTTGGTTAGTTGTAACTATATACCTAAAGGGATGCCATATAGTCTCCACCTAAAGAAAAGGCTAGCTAAGAAATATTGGTTAGAGCACCAGATTCTGAAGCAGATGTGCCCAGGTTTGAATCCTGTCCACGGCAAAGTCTGGCCAGTACGTTATGAGTTCCCAATAAGGACGAAACCGGTCTACTGGATGAATCGCCTTTTCTACACTTTACAATGCTTAGTTTATACTGACAAATGTAAGTGTATAAGGAAACTGGTGTATATATAAACATGGCGACCTTGATAAAAGTATTTTTTATCACCACCCGCGCAACCACTGTTTGGTTGAGTTATCTGACGGCTCGGCAAATTTAGTGTTATAGCATGAAAATAGTTTAACATTAAAATGCTCTTTGTATCCAGTCGTTGTTCTAGCCATCCGCTTTGCTAACTTGTGCAGTTCACCTTTATGTAGTTTATAGTGACACCCAATGTTTGTTTAAGGTGAAGTTCATCTTTTGTCATGTCTGTGATAATTTTGCCAAGGACCGGGACGATAATCATTGATCTCATTCGTGGTGTTGAATATCGAATGTTGGAATGAAATACCGTATTTAACAAACGTATTGAACATTTGCGCAGTTATGTAACTCCGTATTGATTTAAAAAGTTCCGAGTATGATAAGTGATGGTGTGTTAGAGAGCAAGCAGGGTGAAAACCATGAAGGATCTTTTCTTGTTCTTAGACTGCCTACAATGTTACTTCAATTATTTAAGATAATAGATCTCTTGCTAGCATGATAATTGTATTAGAAATAACAAAATAAATTTAAACAAATGTATATTCGAACACAGATTCGATTGATGTCTAAAACAAAAGGTATGAGATGGTCATGACGATAAAATGTAACGTACTAATTACACAAAAGATACAAGAAATATGTTATTTAGTGACCCGAACATCAGCTTACAAAATTTCAAATTCACATAATTCATATAAGCGCCTGCCAAAAATATGGCTGTCGACCGTTTTTCTCTTGTCTCTTACCTCGTTCACACGCCAATATCGTCGTTTAGGGTGTATTTAAAAGATACTCAATATCTTCAGGAAATTTGCTTACTAAACAATAAACTGGCATGAACGGTAGTCAACTAAACATGCTTGATTAATGCCATTTCAATGGCAATTAAAAAGATTATAATTATTTCCTTCAACTTTAACATTGATATTGCTAAGTAAATAAACAATGTAACATGTGTTTACAAGAGGAAAATCACACGCTCTAGTCAAGATTTCTTCTAGATCTGAATATCCGGCAAGTTTTTTTCGGACTGGGCTTTAGTTAAAGATTCCACGGTTTTCTTTTATGGGTCGTCGCTTTGCACTCTCAATTTCGCAAAGATCCCATTGATCGCCATTTCCAATTACGCATCGATGCCGTCTTCGTTGTGACTGGATGCTGATTCGTCCCTTTACTCCGAAGACTTCAACATCATTCATACTAACCACTAGAAATGAGGTAGAAGATTAGATCATACCTAATTTCCAGTGGTCAGTATGAGCGATGTTGAAGCCTTTGGAGAAAGGGTACGAATTAGCACCCAATCACCACAAAGACGGACTTTATGCGTATTTGGAAGTGGTAATCAATCGTATCTTTGCTTAATTGATAGTGCAAGGCGACGACTCGCGGAAGAAAATCGTGGATACTCAAAATGTGACGATTGCACTTCGCAAGCATTCAAGAAATATTTGTGCTTTAGTGTTTGAAGTAAAATCCCGGCACAGAAATACCGCTTATGTGCCAATAGCTAGAGCTGCGATTATATAATGATTTACGATAATAAGCTCTTCTGTGATTGTCTCTATTGAACTCTACGAGGACTCAAAATGAGAAGAACGTTTGTTCAAATTAAATTTCTTGCAGATCTCTATAAATGTTTTTTTTCAATGCAATTCTACTCGTGTTAACTTCGATTAGCGTTATGCTATAGTCTTAAGTCAATTTTATTATCAGTTATATATATATGTAAAACGTGAATGATGGAAGGATTTATTTTATGTGTGTTGTTAATATAAACCATAAGCATATGAAATTCATCAAGTAGACGGGGTTTCGTCTTTGTTGAGCACTCATCAAGAACGGGCGAGCATTTTTGCAGCCTAGTTTTGAAACGAAACGTTTAAGGAGAGCCTTGCATCTCGTTTAGAAAAATGCCTAAGCTGCGCATTGCCATCAATTTTCAACTGTATGCAAAGTTTTATATTTGATCAGTCATTCCTTCACGGTGATCCTATTCGTCATCACTTTTGACTTAAAGTTCCAGTTAGCCGTCACCAAACTGTCATTACAGGAAGCGCAAATGTCAAATGGGGAAATGGCATTTGATTACAGTATAATGCCAGACTCCAACTTTATCAATATTGTCAGTTTAAATTACACATTAAATAAGATATCAAATGCGATTCATCAAGTCGACCATTATCGTCCATATTGAGCACAAATCAATTAGTTGCCAGAATTGTCACGGCTGAGACGTGCACTAGGAGACAGGTTTCCATCAGAGTCTTACAATTCATCCTCTGCGCTATCCAAGGTGTGCAAAAATTCAATTTTAACATACATACCAATGTAAGCTTTTTGTCCATTCTTTTCTTCAGGCTGACCCTATTCAACGTAGATGTATACCTAAAGTTCCAAAAGGCCACCGTTGACTCCCATTAAAAAAGACACCATGACACCTGGGGAAGTGATATAAAGCTATAGTATAATAGAAAATTTAAATGTATGTATGTTGTTGAAAATTGTACACGACGCGAGGATTTGCAGGCATAGTTTTTGATTGGCAAGACTATCAATCAATGCCATCTCATTCGAATCACATTTGTGACAATTATGGCAAGTATTTAATAAGTGACCTATAAGGATAAAACCGGTTCATTTGATAAAATTAATTTACTATATTATGTTATTTTTGTTAATGAAGAAAAAATACATAAATATGTATTTATATATAACACACAATTTTTATTTAAAATTCTAGTAGAAATGCAAAATTCTTTCAACTTAGCAAATGAGAAGATGCAGAAAATTATGTGATTACACATTACATACAATACTGCTTTTCGGTAAAACATATTTTTCGTTTAAGCTCTGAACTGTAGATTCTGTATATATATATATTTTTTTTTTTTTTTTTTTGTATAAGTGTGATTGTATATATATATATATATATATATATATATATATATATGTAAAATAAAGATAGTAACAAATAAGTCTACCTAAACCTATCTTTCCGAAGAGATTTTCAATATCCATAACGATTACAATAACAAACCTCATAAAAACACAAAAGTTCTAAATGGCAATGTGAACATCGCATTGAACACGCAGTGGGCCATGTTTTTAGAGGCTAAAGATCAATCTTTTATTCTCCTAACCACTAATTAATTACATTTTTAAATTTATGTGCGTCAGCAAGTACATTGGTCGAACAAATACGTAGCTAAGCAATAGATAACAATAGCACCTGTCCCAAGAGTCGATAAAGATAGCATCAGTGCCATCTGCTAAATGAGCGATTGATGATTATTTTTCCCAGATAACGCATCAAGTGAGCGCTAGTTACTTCTCCATTCTTCAGGAGTAAAGGTGGTAAAAAGACCAAACGTGAAGTAGGAGGCAACATGCTGAGGTGGAAAAGGCAATCTTCATAAAACGTAATGGTTATCACCGCTCGCGCAACCAATGTTCGTTTAAACATGCAAAGGTAACGTAAATCAAGCACAGACTACGGGCTTGGCAAGAAACACAAGCTGTACGATGACCACAAAACAGGCAAACTCTGACATAGGGAAACAAGTGAAAACAAATTCACAAGAAAGATAGACGTACATTTTTCTCAAGCAAACGTTATGCTCCATCTAGATACTTAACTAGCTCATACATTAACCACATAAACCATGTCACAAAAACATTTATAATTAATTACTCACCAAACCCAAATTTCAAATTATACATATGACAAATATAATACAGATTTAAAACACTCGTTCATTTATTTTAAAATAATCAATTGTATTAAAAGCACAATTCAATTTTTTGTGAAGGAAAGTTTATACGAAATATTTTAGTATGATAGAAAAAAAGAGTGCAAAAATCAATTTAGCTTCATTTATTCGATATGTATATTTAGCTTCCTACTAATCGATCTGTGCTCTGTGGCCAAATATAAAAATTGACATTTTATATATATATATATATATATATATATATATATATATATATATATATATATATATATATATATCTAATTAGGAAGAAAAACACATTAATAACAAAGTGGATAATGGCCATTTATTTCGTGAATACTAAACATCGCTGTACGATCATTCATTTATATACTTTCTGGGTTTTCAATTGACTATGTTATTGATAACAAATCTGACTCGCTTTTAATTCTATTTCTTGTTTTGATTGTTTGGTAAGTGTGTATGCGTTTGTGTTTGTGTTTGTGTGTGTGCCTATTTGCATGTAAAAGTCATTCTCGCTATATTGCAAAGTGATTTCTGAGATCTGGTCATTATTGTTTTGATGGCTTGAGAATTAACGATTTGTGCGCATTGTTCGCTGTTACATGTGCGAGTGCTATTTTTCCCAGTGTAGTTTAACGTTTCACCTTGTTGCGCAAATTTGTGTTCTGCACATGGTAACAGCGCCAGTGTGGATTGCAGTGTTGAACGCTCATATTGTTTGAAATCTTCTGTCACCGTATGCGCCTCTGTTATTTCCTCTTCAGTTTATTGCTAATCCGATTGAATGTTTGTTGATTCTAGTCGAGGGCCTGTTCGGTCTTGTCTGGATACTTGTAAATTGTTGATGAATTTTGTTATTATTGGCCAGTCGATAAGAATATCATGTTGATGAAACTTCTGAATATTTATGTCAGGTGCTCGTACATGTAACAGCTAACAATGCGCACAAATCGTTAATTCTCAAGCCATCAAAACATTAATGACCAGATCTTAGACATCACTTTGCAATACAGCGAGAATGACTTTTACATGCAAACAGACACTTATACAAACACAAACGTATACACACTTTCCAAACAGCCAAAACAATAAATGTAAGTAAAAGCGAGTCAGATTTGTTACCACTAGCATAATCAATTGAAAACCCAGAATGTATATAAATGAACGATTGTAGAGCGATAATTAGTATTCACGAAATAAATGGCCTTTATCCACTTTGTTATTAATATGATTTTCTTCCTAATTACGCAAATTTAAGACAAAATTCATGTGGCGTATGCCTCGTCGTTAATCTGTTGGTCTAAATAAAGCGATGCAAAATTAGAAACACTGTGTATTGCTGCAGAACTTTAGTGGTTTTTCGCGCCTTCCCTGTGTTTTTTTTTGTTGTTTTTTATACCTCATGTGTACTCCAATAAGACTATCAGAACACGAGTTTTATGCTGAATATGGTTTCGACACCGCAATCTCTTTATATTATAATTTCTCTTCTGACAATTTTATTTTGTAAGATGAACCACAACCATTTTTTATAGGAAAATTGTTTATGTACAATTAAATACATTAAGGAGTTTATTTATTTAATAATCCTCTTTAAAGATATTGAAGGTGTCATCAAATTGCCTCAATGGACTGTTTGTTTCGCGAAAGAAGATATATAACAACTCACCTCAAAATTCTTCTTAAAATTTCTTAATGGATATTTCGAACAAACGCCCGGTCGTCTTTTTTGCAATCCACGCTTCTTCTTTTAAATACACTGAAAGTCTTAGCAGTTTTAATTTAGAATTATGGTATTTGTTATAAAGAGAACTAATCGAACGACCAGACATTGGTCTCGGTCGATTTATAAATGAACTCCATCTGACTTTAATATTTATGGAAGTATATTTAATTATTGTTTGCAGTTTTTGTTGTTAGATGGAAAATGTGGACATATACTGGTATATTATCAGATAGACTGCTCAACTTTAACCAAATTATTTGTGTGAAATATTGAACTTTGGCATGAATTAAAGCACTTTATACAATTGTTCAGGAAAATTTTAGAATGAATGATGTTTATAGTTAACGTTTGGTAACTTTCTAATTATTTAAGGCGAAAATCGACACTTTTCTCGTCGGAGAATTTCGGAACACACAAGCAATATCCATACGATCGACGCTGTGGATGCCATATTTATATAGCAGGCCAAATTCAACAGATGAAATAAGCTAACATTTATTATAAGCAGAAATCTCTGTGTAAAAAATATTACTTTTAACCAGGTAAGCATCAAGATGTTTTGAAGGAAAGAAATAAACAGGAACTACGTTTTGATGAAGCTTTCCGATGCCACATTACTTTTCACATTAAAATAGCCAGAATAAATGTATACATGATTCGTATATAAACGTAAAAACTAATCTAGTTTACGTTTCTCTTTATTGGCTTCCTGTATGATGTTGTAAAATGTATACATATAATCCGACTTAATCTCCATCGCTTTATGCGATTTATCATAAAAAGTGACCGGTATCCCAGTAAAGTTGAGCTTTGTTAAAATAAAAAATGATTTTTAGTAACTGTTTTGTATAAATCTGTTTCTTTATTAACGTCATGCTTTCATGCGCAATTTTTTATCTAACTTGCTAATACAGGAAAGTGGATGAACTGAAAATTAAACATTAATTAATGTACATGTACTGAAACAAATTATGCCTAAAAACATAGCTACCACGTTTAGTATGTTTCTCACAACGAAATAGGTATATCGTAAATTTTAAGACTCAAATATTCTGCACATAAGTTACTATTACTTAAATTTATAAGATTAAATGTAAATAAACAGGTTAAGTGTAAATCTTGTTTGCAAAATAACCGGAATGCAAATAACAACTACGTAATTCATCATTCTCATACTTCCCGAAACATATATCACATCACCAGTTTTATTGCTTCGTTTATTAGCTTGTATATAGCAAATAAAAAAAATAAAAATTAATGTTCATATTAATATTAGGCGTGAACTATAACAACCACATACATCTCCATTTCCTTCGCCAGGTGTGTTCGCTGACTTTCTACGTTTCAGCAGAGGAGCGCCAACACCAAATTGAATTGACACAGGCCAAATCGTTTGTAGATCGCAGTCAGCCACTCTTCAGTCAGCCGTGGCGTTCCTACACAAACGCGCTGTTAGGCAAATGTCCTGTAGCCCTCCACTACATACCGGCTAAATGCGAAATACATCCGTTTAGCGAGAAACTAACAGCCTCGACTAATAAAAGTGCTGGCAGACTGACGCTAAAAGGTTCGGTTAACTTTTGTTAATTGACATAATGTACCGTTTACAATCTTCATTCTGTCTTGTTTTTGTTGTCATTATTATTTCTACCACTTCCGATGGTGTTTTTATTTCAGTTGAGTTTAAATCTGATGTTTGTTTTACTATCATTGTTAATTTTATTGTTGTTTAATATTTTTCTGTTGTTGTTATTTTTGTGTTGTTTTTTCTGTTGTTTTTTCTATTGGTTCAGTCATTGTTGTTGCATTTTTTGGTAATTCTGCGTTTGAATAAATTTCAGTGTACATTGCTTTCGTTTTTGTGTTAGCTGTTATAATTTTCTCGCTTGCGTTGTTTTCTCTTATGTTGTTGATATTATTATTGTTGTTGTTGGTGGTGGTGTTTTTGTTGCTTCTGCCGCTGCTACTTCTGAATTTTCTGGGTTTTTGTCATTTCGATTTGTTTTTACGCTATTGCTGATACTGGTGGTATTCATACTGATGTTGTTGATATTGTTTGGGCTGTTGTTGATGTTGTTCTAGTTTTTGTTGTAGTTGTAGTTTTTGTTGTTGTTATTGTTGTTGTTAAGTTTTTGTTGTTGTTGTTGTTGTTGCTGCTGTTGTTGTTGTAGTAGTTGTTTTTGTTGTAGTATAAGTTTTTTTGTTGTTATTGTAGTAGTTGTAGTTTTTTTTTGTTTTTGTTGTAATAGTAGTTGTTGTAGTTGTTAAACAAGCAGTGGTTGCGCGGGCGGTGATAACAATTATTATAATCAAGGTTGCGATCTTGATATAAGCACCTGACCTATTAATTACTTACATATATCAGTACAAACTAAGAATTGTATAGTGTAGAAAAGGCAATTCCTCCAGTAGACCGGTTTTGTCCATATTTGGAACTTGTCATGTACTGGCCAGAATTTGCCGCGGACAGGGCTCGAACCTGGGCATGTCTGCTTCGTAATCTGGTGCTCTAGCCACTGAGCCACCCCGTCGCACACTACATTACGCAAAATTTTCAGCTATATACTGAAAACTGTGTGTCAGGACAAAACCGGTCAACTGGATGAATTGCCTTTTCTACACTATACAATTTTTAGTTTATTTTGACATATGTAAGTAATTAATGGGTCAGGTGCTAATATCAAGATCGCAAACTCGATCGCAATAATATAATCAAGGTTTTGATCTTGATATAAACACCTGACTCATTATGTGCATACATTTGACAGTTTATACTAAGTATTGTATAATATATAAAATACAATTCATCCAGAAGACCAGGAAAATTCTGAATAGCACTTAAAAAGTTCCAATAAGGACAAAACCGGCCTAATGGATGAATTGCCTTCTCTACATTATATAACGCTTCGAATATACTGCCAAATGTAATTAAACAATTGGTCAGATGTTTTTTACAAAATGACTTGTTTATAAGTCAAGTGAAAAACAAGAGCCTAGATGATCTTTTATTAATCGTTCATTTATCTTCAAGAATGAAGAGATCGTTCAGATAAATCTCAAATCAGTGGAAATAATTGGTCGGCAGACTTAGTTTAATAAAAGCCGGTCTCTTTCCAGTTAATTATGCCAGCCTCCGTGGAACCCTTAATTATTGTATTTCGTTTAATTACATCAACCTGGTCGGCGCCCTCATTCAAGATTAACAATATCAGTTTGTCTTATATTCTGGACCGAGCTGTTACTGAGTTAAATGATTGTCTAAAGTTAATCAATATTTTTATCGACAGGAATTATTGTACACACAAATTTAACGTCGAAAGTTATCCTTATGTTCTTGAAATTTTGTGAGTTTACTTATATTTAAAATTCAACAGAGACGCGGATACAATTGCTTGACATGGCAATTAGTTCTACCTGTAGGACTCTATTTAGTTACTTTTTCAGCTTGAGTTGCATTGTATCTACCATTCACATAGTTGGTTTTGGTAGCGGAAAGTTGCAGGCAATCTTCTACATTATACAAGACAGTTTATACTGAAAGTGTATGCATATAATTGGACTGGCCTTTATATTTAGATAGCTAACTTGATGTAAAAAACGTTGTTCGACGACTGGTTAAATACAATGGGATTGGTGTTTACTTCAAGCTCGCAAACTTGATTTAAAGAATTGTTACCACCACCAGTGCAATCAATTATTGTTTAATTGGATTTTCTATATATATTTATATGTGTGGCGAAAGCTGCAAACAGATAATGTTCGTGACTGCATAGAAATTGTGCAGCCGAAATTTCCAGTCACGTACAATGTATGCAAGACTATTAGAGGTGAGAGCCGCATATCAAATTTTGCTTTCCATATATATTTCAATGTGGTTTGATCCTCGTTAGTCAGTTTTCCGTCGTACTCTGATGATGATCATGGAAGGTCGAAACGCGACAGTGCGTTGCAACTGGCGTAATTTTGTTATGTTGTTCGATGACTGGTTAAATACATAAAATGAAATGTTTAAAATTTTAGTGAAATTTCAGACTTTCCGGATTAGCCTAAACAATAAGAAATAAATCGTCATTAATTACACAATTTCACTTAAACAAAATCGTCTTATGTATAGATACAAACACTTTCTTTAAATGCATTTCTTTTAAAGTCTAGCCATGTGAGCTATTACAAGTTGCTTGAAATTTTTTAGAGAAGAATTCCTGTGGTATTGTTATCATCACGTACTCGACAAAGGATACTTTGGAAAACCTCCATGGCCTAACTCGTGGTAACCATTAACAAAGGTTGCGATCTTGATATAAAAACCTGACTCATTAAGTAAATACATTTGTTAGTATAAACTAAGTAATGTGTAGTGTATAAAAGGAAACTCGTCCAGCGGACCGGTTTCGTCTTTATTGGGAACTAATCACAGTACGTAGAGTTCCCAATAAGGACGAAACTGATCTACTGGATGGAATGCTCTTTCCACAATATAAATTGATTAGTTGCTAGTGAAAAATATATGTACCTAATGGGTCAGGGTTCTAGATCAAGATCGTAACCTTGATTAAATTAGATACAACTAAAATGTTTATTAGACTCGCGAAAATTGGTTTTTTTCTGGAACAAAATATGTGTATATAGCTGAATTATTTACTTTGAAAATTCAGCTGTAGTTCAAATTTGAGTTCTCCTTGTTAGAAAAAATGTAATGGCAAATCAAAATGTGTAATATATATATATATATATATATATATATATATATATATATATATATATATATATATATATATATATATATATATATATATATATATATAGGACCAAGACATATGAATTATTACTCAATAGTCACTTATAAACAAAAGCATTAACAATACCATTCACATCATTGTCATCTTCATTTATATCATGCACGAATATACTTCATGCATTTTTAGCAAGCGACATCAACTAACCTTTGTACATTATTTTTTTTGATTTTCTAACTTTTATCAAATTAGATCTGGCAAATTTATCCAAAGAGGCTTTGGATGCTCTTATCACTAAAGAATTGGCCAAACGCAGAGTTGATGACTCAAAAATTGTTGAATCTGTTCGACTTATGGTGAGGGCACTGGCGCAAAATGAACGACAACTACGACAAACCGAACTGAAACATGGCGAGGGTTATTTATTGCTGTCAGGAAGTACTCACTTCCTGCCAAGTCTCTCAAGACTAATAGTCGGTGCCCCCGAACCACGCTACCCGCTTTCGGCGCCTGCGATTACTCCCTGTCTGGTGGTTGACTGTGCTCCGCATTTACGTGATAGCGAAGAAGACGAAGCTCAATCTGATGCAATGCTGATGAAGGAGTTCTCCATTACAGATAACGACAAAATGGTTTTCGTCCAGAATGACCAACACTTAAAGTGCTTACCTCAAAAGCGTACAACTTTAAAGCCGCTGACATGGTTAGACAGCAAAAACAACGAAATTAGTGGTAAAGTAACTGATAGCATCAACAAAAACAACAGAACCACAAAGCATGTCAATATTCTACCGATAGGACGACGATTAGGCTGCCTGCCAATAATCAGACAGCAAAAATTAACACTCGATAGCCAGAAACACATAATTGGTAGGTTAAAATTTGTGTAATAATATAAATTTAATGGAGATTAAAATCTGTTAGCGAATGTCAAACTGGCCAGACTAGACTTGACGTTGTAACAAATCGATGCATTACGATGCACGCAGTTGTGTATCCTGACCGCTGGTTTACAGGAGGACAAGCCTACCAAGAGCTTGTGGTTTGAGGTCTCGTAAATAGACCTTGTGTTGTCTTCTACTGCTTGTATTTGTGGAAATAAGCTAACAGTTTTCTGTGCAGAAACAAAACCACAGACTAACGAAAGCACAATCACTGTTTATGCCTTAAACCAAACCGCGTGAATGGCTGAACATTCGCAAAATAATATATCGTTTATTTTAATTCTTTAACAAATTGAAGGGGATTACTTAGCAAAAATGAGTGTTTTAGAAAAAAAATATGGAAATCCTTAAACTAAGGCATTATTTAGTTTTCTTTCATTTTGTTATTAATAGTAAGCATTACTGCTCTTACTTCTTTAACGTATAAAACAATTCTTCTGTTATAAGTATATGAGTGCGAAGTGCACAGACACAATTATAAATGCTTAACTCTTATATGCTGTATTAATACATCATCAACCGATGCGGAAAATCTATATCCAAATGAAGCTGATATAAACTCCTTAAAAAATGAGTGGTATGTAATTTTTTAACCATTGCAAGTTTATTTCCTGACTCTATGCCAATATTTGTGGAGGTCGTGCCAGGCCCAAAATCTAAAGGCGAATTATCACCACAGACATACGCCACCAACAGCTTCAGCAACTAAATTCCAGTCTTGGAACTGCACGGAGAATGCCCGTCCTTGTTAATAAGAAAAAAATCGAACGTGTTCATTTTCGCCTTAAAACAGATTCTCTGTGTAGGCGGTGCACGACAATCTCAGGTAACTGAACACTTTATAGAAGTAAATCGCTGAAAATATGCCTGCCATTCCCTACAGCAATGAATGACCTCGAGGAATTATATTGTCTGCACGTATGGTTATGAGGCAGTACCATGCAAAATTTTTCTAGGTTGGAATTATTTTTTTAACTTTTGGACGGATGTGTTTGTTTAGACTACAGGATATTTTGATTGTTGAGTGATGCATTATTGCTATCTCAGTTAAAATAATTGAATTCATTAAATAAACGTTTTTTTGGTAATTTCTCAATTTGAGATCAAATTTTTAAAACTATGCAGAAAAATTTGTTCACCGAGTAATTGGCTGACTAAGAATTAATTATTGTTGCACATGGAATTGGCTGTTTTGGCATTCAACTATATTATTGGTTATGTAAGTTCGGCTCACAGTAATCGTGGTTAAAATAGAAAATTGTCAAATAAAACAGAAAGGATGGTGAAATAGATGATCCACATTCGCTATTATCTGCAATTTTAATCCATATCAGCGATTTATGTATATTTAAATCAAGCGATAATAATTTAATTTTAAACTTAATTAAGAGATAATTTCATATTCGTCTGAACGCATTTGCACAATAATTTGGTCATTCTCTCCCTCTCCCCTTGCCTTCCTACACTCTATACATACTTCTTCATAATCACAGTTGACTCACTGAGAAATAACAAATTATCCAGAGCACTACTGATCCGTCAACTATCTCAACACTGCCCTGAAGATGATCAGCCACATCAGCGACAGCAACTAAAACAGTCTACGCAGTCGCCCATTCTAAAACTGCCTAGGCTGTTTTTGAGCACAGATCAGTCACCATCGTATTGCAGTCCGGTTGAGAGGACAGCTTCGACTCGCATAGCTCTGGCCATTAATTGTGATTGTATTGACACCGAACTGGCGGAAAGACACCAAATTAACAGTGGAGTAGCTGGCAGACTTAGCAAGTTGAGCAGGCCCAGTCCGATACCGTCATCATTATCAGTCACAGAGTCTGTGCCACCTGTTGATACATGGCGTCCAACTTCACAGGTGGCCAGCTACAGAAATTGGTAGGATCTCTACCCAATTAGGAACTCTCCATACTCGTTTATCGCTAAAATGATCGTCTTCAAGAAGAGAAGTTAGCAGTTTCTTTACTCCACTAGTCTATTTGATGAGAATATTTCGTCTAGATGTTGTTTTGTGGCGAAAAACTTCAATTTAGAAAAATTCCTAACATATAATCTTTTAGATGGTTTCATTAATGATATCCTTGTTATGGAATCTAAAACGTGTCAGGATATTTTTTTAAACGAGCTGAAAACTAATTTTACTTCAATTAGATGATTGTATTGTATTGATTTTTGTTACTCCAAAATATCAAATTTACTTTCAGATTTAGGTCAGATTTTTAATACAGAATTCAGCCAAGCATTAATAAAACTTTTGCGTATTTGTTTATTAAAAAATCTGCATGTCACTATTTATTAAAGTGCTTATATGCATACGCAACTACTGCACAAATATGAATCATTTGAAAGCGTATAGTTTAAATACGTAATACATGATTTTACGAATAGCTCTGCAAACAAAGGTTTACTACGCAGAAAGATCACCTCAAATGTGAAGCTAATGATAACATCAAAATATACATGTGTGTTAGGACAATTTTTATCCTGAGGAATAACATTTTTATTATATTTTGACGGAAACTTGCATCCGCCATGATCATTTTTTCATTAACTGCAAGTAATAATACCATAATAAAACAATAAACAAAGGTATAGTTTAATCGAAAATTCATAGTATCTATTCTATGTGAAAAAAGAAAAAAGATCTGACCGATAAAAGAACCGTTATTTCTTATGTTCTTCTCAAGTATCAAAATTATTTCCTTCGAAACACGAGAGAGAAATTTATAATAATATCAACTCGGATATTTTTAAAACGAATATTCATGTAAAAAAGAATTACCATAAGGAAAATGTCTTGAGTGACGTAAACAAATTTCACATAAGCGCTGCAAACATATCTCTACCACGTGTAAACATGTTTATATTTAACAATGATGATGATTAAATTACACCTTCGACTGTTAACGAACTCAAACACGCCGACAACTGAGCGGTTAAATTCCCATTTAAATATAACGTTAACATAAATAGAGAAATAGGTGACTTTCGATGAATTTTATGTCTTAATTTTTTTCATAGAACCCTTTCCATTTGCATTATGAAAAATAAAGTTTAATCAAACACCAGATCTTTTTCTTTCTCATATTGTTTTCGAGTATATAAAAATTAACATATCTTTATATATAAATGAAAAAGCAAACCATGATAGAAAAATGGAAGCATGGAGAGAATATGAAATAAGGAAACAAACAATCAATTGCGTGCGCCGCCTCCAGTTCAAGCTCAATGCCTGAACATGCTTCTTCTGCTTGCATAAATCCGGCTGCAATTTGTTCAAACATAAAAGCTTCGTATTAGGCTAACTCACTACTGTTATTGAATAAAAATCGTAAATGCTACGTTTGGAGAACATACGCGTAGGGTTTTAGCGATGTGTTACGCAATTGCAGACGTGTATTCACCATTTGATTTCAAACAGGCGTTTATGTTGCAATGCCCATTTTAGGTCAAATTTGGAACAAACGTATGCAATTGCGCAACATATCGTTGAATTCTCACGCGTATGTCTTCCAGACGTAGCATTTAAGATGATTTCTAAATCCAATAACAGAAGGGAGTTAGCCACATAAGAAGCTTTTATGGATGAACAAATTGCAGCCGGATTTATGCAAACACCAAAAGCATGTTCAGGCATTGAGCACAAACTGGAGGTTACGCACGCAATTGATCGGTTTTTCCTTTATCCCACATTCTTTCCATGTTTACAGTTTCTATTTTGTTTTGCCTTTTAATTTATATATATAAAGAGATGTTCATTTGTAGATACTTGAGAAGAAAATAAGAAAGAAGTTTTTTTATCTGATAAAAATAATTTATTTATGCACATAGAAATTTTATAAAGGTTCGCATTCCAAAAGAATCTTTATATTTTTATTCGTTTATGGTATTGTAAACCATAGTTTTCAGAACTGTGACCAATCCTAGGGAATGTCGTTAAACACACTACAAATGAGGACACACAGCGGTATGCTACATTATGCACAACCTCACCTTCTGCACACCACACCGTCACGCAACCAAATGCTGTTAATATCAAGGGTTATTTAGAAAAGTCTTGCCTTTTTTGCTTGTCACAACACCAGAATTATTTCAAGCCCGCAAACTTGATTTTAAATTTTTTTGCGTCTGTGCCTTCAATGATTGTTTAATTGCATAACTTACATGTATGTGGCATAACCAGCAAAGAGTTAATGATCGCGACTGCATAGAAATGGTGCAGCTGACATTTACATTCAAGTACAATGTACGCGAGACTACTTGAGCTGAGAGCCGCATATATAATTTTGCTTTCCATATACATACATTGCGATGTGATCCTCGCTAGTTAGTTTGTGTCGTACTCAGATTATAATCATGAAATGTTGGAACACGACAGTACCTATGACTGACTGTAGTTTTTCTGTTGCTAGACTGGATACACAAAATAGGATTATCATTTATTTCAAGCTCGCAAAATAGATTTAAATAACTTTAGACGCTGTCGGCTATCAGAAGAAACAGCACCAACATTATAATTTTATTTCTATGTAGAGATCTATTTTATCGGTTAGGAACAGCTAAGTGTCAGGATAAGGCAGCTATTAAACAAAGCTAGGGTGCAGGAATCATTTTAGCTGTACGTCTCTATAGTAAGAAAAATGTTTTTATATCATATCGAATTCCACAATATTTATGTCGATTGGAGTCTTCCCCAAACTTATAGCAATGAAGAATATTAATTACAATGAAGAAACGTTTCACATTACGGCAAGTGTGTTACCCTAAATAACACTCGTAGTTTGGCTGCATTAAATGTGCGTGTCAATGCTGCTTCAAAAAGAAAGTTGCCTTTCCAGCAATCAAAGAGAAACAGCCGTTAATTTCGATATCAAATATTATTTACCAATATACATGCGCAAGTTGTCGATCAACTTACGTAGGCCGATCGACCAGACGGTTAATTACTCTGATGAGAGAACATTGCAACTTGAACGCCTGTTTTAAATCAAATAGTAAATACACGTCTGCTATTGCGCAACACATCATCGAAACATCGCACATATGTTCTCCAGACGTAGCATTCAAAGTAATTACTAAATGCAAAAACAAAAGGGAGCTAGCCACATACGAAGCCTTATGGATAAACAAATTGCAGCCGGATTTATGTAAGCAGAAGAAGCACGTACAAGCATTGAGCTTGAACTGGATGTGACGCACGCAATTTGATTGGTTTCTATTTTTCACACTCTCTTTCACATATTTCTATCTTGTTTTGCTTTCCAATTTATATATAAAGATATGTTCATGAGTAGATATTTGAGAAGACCATGAGAAAGAAAATTTTCTTATATCTGATAAAATTTCTTTTTGTTTTTGCACACAGGAAGGGTACAATGGATATATATATATATATATATATATATATATATATATATATATAATTTACGAAGGATTTTTCTTTGTCTGTTATCAAACACCAATCACAAATAATGTATATATATATATATATATATATATATATATATATATATATATATATATATATATATATATATATATATATATTCTTTAAAATGTCCATGCCTTTTAATATTACCCAGTATATTTCTTATAAGGAAGAAAAAACACATTAATAAAAAATGGATAAAGGCCATTTATTTCGTGAATACTAATCAACGCTATACAATCATACGTTTATATACATTCTGAGTTTTCAATTGACTATGCTAGTGGTAACAAATCTGACTCGCTTCTACTTCTGTTTCTTGTTTTTGCTGGTTGGTAAGCGTATATGCGTTTGTGTTTGTGTCTGCGTGTTTTCATGTAAAGGTCATTCACTTTCACCGGACAATACATTCACTACAAGAGCAGTGTGCCAAAATCCCACAAAACAAAATTAGTAAACAACCTAGAAAACAGAATCAGGAAGATCTGCTCTGAACACAAGATTTAGGAAGAACTGGGCTACCTCAGGAAAAATTTGCTAATGAAAAACTACACAGAGCGTTTCATTGTTGTCAACATCAGACCACGGCAGATTCGCACTAGAGAGGATACCGTCAAGCAGGTTTTCCTAAACTTACCATTTAGAGGCGACGTATCAGCCTCAATAATTGCACGGCGGCTGAATAGAAAAACTAAGGAGAACTTTCCCAGTGTTAAAGTTAATATGACATTTAGTACACAGAGAATCATGAGGTTGGATGCCAAAGATCAATTGCCAATTCTCTACAAATCATTCGTTGTCAACAAATTCTCATGTATGTGCGGTAGCACATATATCGGACGAGCAAAGAAGCAATTTATAAACAGAATCCAGAAACAATTGCCACAGAAATTGATTAACACCGTCAGGAAAATCAGCTATTTCCGATCATATATTGGCAACGGGGCACCCAGTCAATTCGACCAATTTCACAATTATACATAAAGTAAAATCAGAAAAATTATTATTTATTTATGAAGCCTTTTATATAAAACAACAAGCACCTGACCTTAATATTCAAAAGTTTCATCAACATGATATTCTAATCGACTGGCCAAGAATAACAAAATTCAACAACAATCTACTAGTATCCAATCAAGAACAAACAGGCCCTCGACTAGAATCAACAAACATTCAATCGGATTGGCAACAAACTGAAGTGGAAATAACAGAGGCGCATACGGTGACAGAAGTTTCCAAACAATATGAGCGTTTAACACTGCAATCCACACTGGCGCTGTTACCATGTGGAAAATATAAATTTGCGCAACAAGGTGAAACGATCAACTACACTGGGAAAAATAGCACTCGTACATGTAACAGTGAACAATGCGCACAAATGGTTAATTCTCAAGCCATCAAAACAATAATGACCAGATCTCAGACATCACTTTGCAATACTGCGAGAATGGCCTTTACATGCAAACACGCACACACACAAACACAAACGCATACACACTTACCAACCAGCAAAAACAAGAAATAGAAGTAAAAGCGAGTCAGATTTGTTACCACTAGCATAATCAATTGAAAATCCAGAATGTATATAAATGTATGATTGTATAGCGATGTATTCACGAAATAAATGGCCTTTATCCACTTTGTTATTAATGTATTTTCCTTCCTAATTAGAATTATATATATATATATAATTGCTATTATAATCTCAGAGGTTTATAAGATAGAAAAGGCAATTTATCCAGTAGGTCAGTTTCGTCCTTATCGAGAATATTTCATGTACTATCCCGAATTTGCCGCGGACGAATCTCGAACCCGGACGCGTCTACTTCGGAGTTTATGTCTTCAACCACCCTGCTGCATGCAATCTTACTGATTAAACGAGCTTTAATTAATTCATATATCGAATTTCCTTGACTATGTTAGTTGAAAGTCAACATATATAACTAATGCCAATTCAAGAATGCATTGCAATTTCCGATTGCATTAGAAAACAACTAATCAAAATCCCGCAACTTCGATATGCTTGTATATGTTGTTGTACTGTTTCAAACCTATATATATATATATATATATATATATATATATATATATATATATATATATATATATATATTATAACCATAGGTATTTTTGTAGACATTATTTATATTTTTTTGTGTATCGAATAGAATAGGACATCAGTTGACAGTAATATTTACATTAGTTAATTAACTAAAATGACTCCTATAAACCAGATTGGTCAATTAATTTTATAAATGTGTTTACTCGGTATACTTGCTAAACTAGCTGAACGTGGATGCGCATGTATTCAGCCACATAATGAAATTTATAGATGCACCTATTAATTTATATATATATATATATATATATATATATATATATATATATATATATATATATCATATCATATCATTGTGTGTGTATGTGTGTTTGTAAATTGAACATTATTATTTGGCAAATTTTAAGAAAATAGTTGAATATCATTAATCCCTTAGCTTGAAAATACTATAAATGTCTAAATGAGTGTTTCTAGCATTACACCATTTTTTTCTGTATTTGCTGATGCACCCAGAAAATGGAACAGGAAACATTTGACCGATAAATTGAAGCCTTAATAAAAGAGATATCATGTGAAACTAATGTTTATTTACATCAGATCTTTATAAAATGAGTGATCCTACTGAGCTATCCTCTAAAGTCCATATTGCTGCGTGACAAAATTTATTATTACTCTTGCTCTCTGGTTCCCTCTACTCCCATCTCTCTCAATCTCCCTCTCAAGCCCATTCCCTTGAAAACCTTTATTCGGACGTCATTCAGGCCAGTGGGTAAGGTAGTAAATTCTCATTATGTCCGTACCACTGAATCAAAATTGGTATTCATTTATATAACTGAACTCATCACGTACTGTCCAGAATGTGCCGCGGACAGGGCTTGAACCTTGGCACGTCTCCTTTAGAATCTGTTGCTTTAACCTCTGAGCCACTCAGCAGCACAATACACACAATTTATATTCATATACTAACTACTTTTTTCGGTTAGCCTTTCCCTCAGGTGGAGTCTATATGTTATCTCTCTAGGCCTTAAGTTCCAACTAACCATCTCCAATCTCTAATTATAGAACAGACACCACGCTACCAGGTGAAGTGATATTGAATTTAAAATTTAAATAAAAAACGACCATATATATATACGTTGGTGTGTGTGCTTGTATTAAATTCATGCCTGTGCAGGTTTAGTATTATATACCGATGGCCTTAGATTAATCCTAATTTTTAGTGAATCTAGTATTAAAACAATAAAAATATGTCTTACTCGAATGATCTTAGCAATGCTGTTTAAATCTGGTCTCTCTGGTCGGTGTAACAAATTTTATTAGATTGCTGATGAAGGTACTGGGAACAAAATACTGAAACGTAAAGTAATAGTGACTAAGTTTGTATCGACCAACATTTCCAGTGGTTAAAACTAATGGTGAGGAAGCCTTCGGAGTAAAGGGACCAGTCAGGACACAGCCATCACGGTGGCTGGCATTGTGTGTACCTCGAAATGCGAATCAATCTAATTATTGCGGAACTAAGAATGCAAATCCTAAAACCATAAAAGAAAATCGTGGGTATGTTGAATTTGATTATTGCATTTCGCAGAAAAATCCAATAAAAGACATGAAAATCGCCCTTCTACTTACCCAGGTTCGGGTGTTGAGAACAATAATAAAGATGTTTTTAGAAGCAGTTTCTAATTTAATTTGTTCCCAGACCAGCTGACACTAAAGAAGGTTCGATTTTTGGTTGAAGGCCATAAATTTATTGCCAGTTTTAATGTTTCGTAGCTAGTCGCACAAAATAGTATGCTGATCGAATGTCGAATTCAGGCGCAACGATCCCTAGTATAGCGACCAGATCTCACGCATTAATTAGTCATAAACTGAAAATCACCTAAATCCGCATGAAAGCATACGCTGACACGAACTCACAATGGGAAGTGTAATAATGCAAATAAACACTCTTACGACCGCTACAAATAAGCATAAATGAAACTCGAAAGCAGACAAGCGCTCATAGCATAAAGTAAAATGACATACATTTTATAACTAAAGAAATGAGCATATTTTGGTTTTATATTTTTATATATTAGCCCAATTATCTGCAATAAATTTACACTAAATTATTAAATTTGCCTTCATATCAGACTTGAGTGTTTATATCTGATACAGTATTTAATGAAATTTCGCTATTATTTTCAGAACTATTTTATTGTTTGTGTGTATGATGCAGTGTATACCTAGTAACGGGTTAGTTCAAATAGGACCAGAAAGATATACCAAAGTCTTCGTGAACAACAGTTATATTCTCGTATGCACATTATATTCCTGCATACTAGCGATTCATCAGTAGGAGCCATTATTACGCCCTATACCTAATAAACATTTGGGTGAGGAGTGTGGGACAATCAGATGGTGAAATCTCTTGTACGAATGAGTATTCAAGCATTAATGGAGTTAACTTCACGTAAAATCCTGTATATATAAATATATATATATATATATATATATATATATATATATATAACGCGTTCCACGCACTCACCATATCTACACGATTAAGTTATATATATATATATATATATATATATATATATATATATATATATATATATATATATATATATGATAATGCATTAATAGTCTACCGTGAAATAGGGTAACCACGTTGCTTTAATGAATTTATCGTTACAAGTTTCACAATTCTTTTAATCAAGTTTGCGAACTTGAAGTAAACACCAATCTCATTGTTTTTAACCAGTCGTCGAACAACATAAGAAAATTACCGCCGGACGCAACGACTATTTTGTTGTTATGTTGGTCGACAACTGGTAAAATACAATAAGATTGGTTTTTACTTCAAGCTCGCAAACTTTATTTAAAGAATTGTTACCACCACCCACGGAATCTATTATTTTTTTTATAAGTTTCACCATTTTATATAATATGAGAAAAAGAATCTTATTCCATGGAATAACATTTATTAATGAATCTTATTTCTGCCAGTATCTGCAGCCATTATTTTGTATTCTTTAATATTTTCGTTCATCCAATTCCAATTGTACATTTGTCGTAATCAATCTCCTCTGAGATATGTCTGTCTTTGCTTTTCGCAATTTAAACCACTTCTTTTGCGTAATGTCATGTCGTGTGTCATCGATTTCATTGTGAGTGTGCCCGTAATTGATAGGTGTGTTGTATTTTGCGGAACATAGGTTATTTTTGAAGGTCTGTTAGTTATGTTCTTGTACCAGTCCATTTTAATTTATTTTTGAATTACTTTCTGCTTGTTTAAGCAGGGGTTTAGCTTATCAATTGCAATAGCATCAAAAGCGAGAAGCATTTTTCCGCTTTTCTTGTACAAAACTGAAAAATTGTTACTAATAACAACATGACCTGCGAGTAGTACATGCTCACAAATTGCTGGTTTTCGTGCAGGAGCTGCATAACTCATTAATAATTTTTGAGGGAGATGCTGATTTATTCTAGTTTGGAGGCGCTTTTGTGATCTGTCGATGTACTGTGCGTTTCAGGTAAATTGAATTTTATATATAGGTGAAGGTGAATTACCTCACAAAGAGGCTATATTTTCATTAGTTCGCTTAAGTTTTATTGTGTTGAACACAAATGTCACGGAAAATTCGAGCGACCAACATACGGTTTACGTCAATACAGGTGAGAGTTGTGTTCAACACAACAAAACATATGCGAACTAATGAAAAAGATAGCCTCTCTGTGTCGTAGAAACCTTTATTTTTATGCATATTTCAATGTACCTTCAGCGCTCAGTACATCGGCACATTAAAAAAGGCTCGAAACTAGAATAAATCAGCATCTCTCTCAAAAATTATTAAAGTTGTGCAGCTTTTGCACGAAACTCAGCAATATGTGAGCATGTACTACTCACAGGTCATGCTGTTAGTAGCACCAATTTTTCAGTTTTGTACAAGGAAAAAACGGAAAAATATTTCTCGCTTTTGATGCTATTGCAATGAATAAGCCAAATATACAAATTTTACAAGTAAAATTTATTTCTGTTGATTTTCGATTTCCCAGACTGTTTTCACGCAAAAGTTAACAAGGGTGCATTACACAACCTTTCACAATTCCCATTCATCCATTTGATATTACCGGAAGTGATAAAATGAGCTTCAGTTCATATAAGCCATAATTGACGTGCATATTTTACCGGCCATACATCCAAATTACAATCAAATGATAAGCAAACAATTTAAAACAGGTTAGTGGACAAATTTCTTTTTTTTAGATGCGCTTTTTTATTGTAAGCAATTAATTGAAACATAAATTAAGCTAATTCTCAATCACCCTCCGAGCTAAGAAGTGGATATCGCCGAACTCGAGTATCGGTGGCCAAATTCGATGACACCCAAAGTAAATGTTCCTCGTATGTTAGCGGACAGTGCACTAGGGTAAAGATTATGTAGAAGCATTTAGCCTGAAAAGGCTATGATAGAATAAATATTTAAGAATTAGAAATCGGAATTATTCTGCCTTTGTGTACTGTCATTTCCTTAAATCAGCATCAAATGTGTATACTTCATTGTCTCATAAACCTGAAAGCCTTCTAAACAAGGGTGATTAATCGATGGATACTGGAGTGGATTTACACTAAAGAGATATCCACACTTCAATAATAAACAGAAAACTATATTCAGAAGTTGAATACAAAAAATACTTTAAGTCCAATTAAACAACGCCACTAGGCCACAAATGTATTTTACATATTATTAATTCTTAATATGACCTCACTTACAAATGAGCACTGATACTGGAATGGAAGATGGCTCTAGAAGAGTTCTGCAACAAGCTTACCACTGAACGAATTTCAATATCATAGGACGCAAGATTTTCAACAAAGAGTTGTGATAAACGCGTGACCTCGATTCGAAACGTCGACCCCGTACTACACAATTAGACCTGATTGGGGTTGAATCCACTATTTTTTCACGCAACAATATTTACTAAATGAGTAAACGCTCTGTCCGGGAAATCAGTAAGTAAGCAAGCGTAAAACATAACGATACCCATTCAGTGAATAGAGTATACGTCGTTTTTCATTGCGGATGCAAAAGCAGATCTTTGTATTTTAGCGTTAATTATTAGTTTTTTTTCGTTATATCAAGTTTGCTAGCTTGAAGTTATCATCAATCCCACTATATTCAACCCGTCGTCGAACGACATAGCAAAACTAACGTCAGACACACGTACTGACGCGTTTCGAATTTCTATGATACATACAACGGGATTGGTGTTGATATCAATCTCGCAAACTTGATTTAAAGAATTTTTATCACAAACCGCGCAATCAATGGTTGTTTAATTTTATTAGTTTTTTGTTGGAATATGGTATATTCTTCTCCATCAACGTTGATCAAATAGCAGTAAATGTTTAATATCGAGAATACTGAATTCCAGAGTCTCATACGTATATAAGAAACACCGTACCCGCAGAAACACTGTAAGCGCGTCTCTAAAGGACATTTGCTTTATCATCCTTTCGGCATAAGTGGCAAAGGTCTAAAAATATGGCTGTCGCTTTCGCGATTCTCCTATTCAATGATAACACATCCCATTGTTTTCGAAAATGCAAGTCACCGATTTGAAGTAGTATGTGTCCTGTACCAAAACCTTACATTACGTTGCCACATATTTCATCCCAAAACCGAAAATAACGACTAGCATTCCATTCAATATGTCCTAAGCATAATCTGGATCCTTGCATAGAATTATACTTGTATAGTAGATGTAATTAAATGTTCAATCTTGGAGAAATTCGATGCCATCATCCTGCCTTTGCTGACGATATTACAAATTTGAAAAAGTTGGCAATCTATTAAACTTCTACGCTTCATAGTTAAAGTACGCGATACTTCATTGCAGTTCCGGGAGGCGTCAGGAATGTTAGGGAATAGTGCTCTTACAATATTAATAAATATAACGAGTGAATTACATGTAGATAAAATATATAGTAGAACAGCGAGCCCCGAAGTCGAATTCACCTGTGAATTTCAAATACGCGACTAACTTGGGATTGCAATATAAATCTCGTTATTTAAGCTAGTTCTAGGATAAAAATAGGAGTCACACCTTTTAGCAAATGAAATAGAGCTTTTGCTCGCAAAATCTGTGATTTACATCAGGCGCTGAAACGGCATAAAATAATCGAGGCAATAAAATGTACATAAAACTAGGGTCAGCATAATATCACAATGATAACGCACGAACAAGTATTTCCTCAATTAATATGATCAAGGTTGCATTCTTGATATACACACCCGATTCATTAAATAAATACATGCCATTGTAAACAAAGAATTTTATATCGTATAAAAGACAAATCAAACAGAAGACCGGTTTCGCAGTTATTGGGAACTCATCGCGAACGGGCCAGAGTTTGTCGCGTATAGGGCTCGAACCTTGCCACGTCTGCTTCGTAATCTGTTGCTCTAACCGTTGAATCACCCTGCCTTTTCTACACTATACAATTCTTGGTTTATACTGACAAATTTATGTACTTAATGTGTCAAGCGTTTATATCAAAATCACAATCTTGATTATGGTGAATGATATCACCGCCCGCGCAAAGAATTTTCCTTTAAATGTTTTCTCACACAAAAATTGGAATTCTTAGCGATTCGCCAAATTATTGCTAACAAATTATTCACTCCATGACGAACTATTAGTAATATAAATCGCAATACGACGTCATTATATTCCTAAAGTGAGTGTGGCACCAGACCATCGTAGACCAGAATGATAGACCAATAGAATTCACCTTTGGAAGGTTGAGCCAATTAATCACAGAAACACGTTTTTTCAGTTGAAAGACAATCGTTAAAATCATGTTTTTTCGATGATTGCTAATTGGCTTGGACCTGTTGTAAAAATTAGTATTACACACCTATAGTTCATATTCGGCGTAGTTAGTAAAGTGCTGTTTATCATTATCGCTCCTGTCTATATTAAAGTATGTGGATCACGTAATTGATATTCCATGCCACTTGAACGCTAAATATTATCAATGCTGAGATCCATAACGACGACCAATAGCGGAACTCCTCAAAGAGAGCTTGGCTAAGAGTAGAAAGCTTCCTTTCTATTTACAATGCTTCATTTGATAAAAACATGTGAATGCACAAACAAACAAAATTGATTAGTACGTTAGTATTAGTCCTTATAATCACCTTAACGAATGATTCATGAATTCGTGTGTTTACAAGGATATATAAATCGATAATCCTACTTTTTATGATGTGGCCGATTTTCAGCCTTATGAAGGGCCACGAAGTGGCCAGAATCAATAGTCTTTATTCTCAATTTTTCCAGTTCAGCTTAATAGAGTTCCGAAAGATGCGCGCAAGCCTATTACCACAGTCAGTAGGAAGGAGCCCCTCATGGACGATTGGAAGCGTATCCATCAACAAAATTGGCACTCGAGCTCCTTCAACCAACGTGGTATCACTTTGCTCTGTTGTGCTTCAATGTGGTAACTGATATTATCCTCAGGATTCGCGATGAGCGAGGGAAGCGAATTAGGCCAACCCAGGTATGGGATCCATCAGAAATGGGATGATTCTGTCAAATTAATGCACTCTGGGGCACTTAGAAGTCGCGCCATCGGTATCAATCGCCCGCAATTGTTGCTTTTTTTATACTTCCGACCCCGTTTTCGACTCTGTCAGATAATATTTGATAACGAGCTTTGCTAAATGATGAAAACCCGTATTAAATTGATCGATAGCCCGAAGTCTGTTGTACTGGTTCATCTGCATGTTTTCAAACTTAATGGCCATTCAGAACATTTTACCATCTTCCCCAATATTCGACAAGGATGTGCCGTTTCTCCCACTTTGTTTAATTGTACTGTCGAGGTATTCTTCTCTGAGGTCACCGCAACCCTCCCCCTGAGTAAAGACATTCCTTGTGGACCCTTAAAACAACGATTATTTTTTATTATGTCAGAAAAGGAAGACAAACTTAAAGAGTCAGATTGTACTCGAGATGTTTCTACAAGTTAGATTCTTAATCTAAGCTCATAAAAAATGGTCGTTATGGAAAATTTTTATTCAGAGGCTACGATCGTGCTAAACGGCGACCTCTTACCAGTCGACAGGGATTCATTTTACATAATATATCTGATGATGCTATTTCCAGGTGCAACTTTCGCATTCCTAAAACTGTACAAATCAGTTCTATATCGCCAGTCTATTTCACTAAGCACCAAGTCCAATGTTTTGATGTCCAGCATAATTAGTCCTTGCGTAATGCTGCGGATATTTTGCAGATGTCACATCACAGCTGCAACCGCCTACACAAATAAGTTGATCAGCGTATTCTCTCGATTTTGTTTAGGCCACTAACTTTTGAACGTCAGGAGTCACTAATCAAGAGAAAAGTCTACAAGACGACCACCATCAAACCTCGTTATTTAACAGCGATCGCACAATTCTTGCTAACTTTTTCAGAATACCAATTTCATATTCTACCCATAGCCATAGAAATTCCGGCCTGACGACAGGCGGACCCAAGCTAGTCAACCCGGGAATGGTAGCATGAACCTTGTCGGATCTAAAAGGGTCACTGCCAACATACCGGGCGTTGGTATTGACCTTAGCGCACGAGCTGAAGCTTGCTTAATCGATTTCATACCCTTAAATAGTCTACTGTGTGCGACACCCTTAAATACATTTACTAAAATCAATGAAAGAAGCCGTTATTAACGTTGCCTCTTTGTTGTATTTGCATATGCTCCTACTGATTTCAGCACTGACGAAAGCAAGGACGTTTTTTTACTCCGAACTAAGCTCCTTACAAAGTAGAGCACGAAGTTCAGATATAGTCCTGGTTATGGGTGACAGCTGCGCGGAACATAGATTATATTTTAGTAAAAACTTCAGACGTAGTGTTAGACGTTGCGCTACATGGCGTCCTCCAGCACCCGGACAACAGTGGACTCAAATAGATCATGTAGCAATTAGCTATAGATGGCGTGGTTGCTATCCACGATGGCCGTTCTTTTTGGAACGCTTATGTCGATTCGGAGCATGCACTTATTTTTTGTTGATTTAAACTAAAATTTTCTGGGAATATAAATAAGAATAACCCCAAATTGCTGTAGGCCAACTTGAACAATCGACCTCCCGACAAAAATATGTAGATATTTTAAAGTCTAGGCTAACTGGTCTCGATGGTGAAAATCCGAATTAACTTTGATCCAAGATAAGTTCCACTATGCACAATTCAGTTACTACTGTTTGCGCCATTGTAGGCCCCTGCATATATATTCATTGGCTCTCCGTAAATTTTATGGAGATACTCGAAACAAGGCGCCAAATTCCACCTGGCTCGGCTCATAATAATACTCGTCGCAATATAAGACGCCAAATTAAGCGCAGTCTAAAAGTCGATCTCGAAAAATTTTAAACCAGAAAAGCTGACGAATTGGAAGAAGAGTTCGTGTCAGGTAATAGTCGCTGTTTGTTCCAAACTTTTCGCGCAACAAATCAGGGAAAACTAAACGTTAGTGAAACTATAAATGGTTGCAATAACCATTTAATAAGATAAAATAAGCCTTGATAGGTGGGCTGAGCATTTCAAAGAACAATTTTTTGGCCACCCAGGTCTGTTCCGATTCCCGAAAGCATGCCTGCATCAACAGTATGGAATATTAGTCTCGAAGAACCATCAGAGTTAGAAGTACGCGATGCAATCCTATCTCTTAAACGTCGCAAAGCCACAGGCCCCGATAATTTGCTTCCAGGTTTGTTTAAGGCGCTATAATTTTGGGAACGTTGGCCAAACTTGTTCATACTATATGGAATGAGGAAACCGTTCCATTTGATTAGAATGAGTCGACCATCATTCCTATCTTCAAAAAAGGCAATCTTAATTCGTGCGATAACCATCGTGTTATAAGCTTGACTGCAGGCGTATCTTCCTTATTTGCCTCCATAATCATACCTCGTCTTAGCGCTTCACGTAAATCATATACTAGAACAGAACAAGCCGGATTCCGATCAGGACGAGGCTTTATAGATAATATTTTTACGTTAAAGCAAGTTCTTGAACAGAGACATTTATGTCCCCGTCCCATAATAACTGTCTTTCTAGACTTCAAGAGTGCATTTGATTCGGTGGATCGCAATGTTTTATTCCGTGTTTTGCCGTGTGTTTTATACGTGCTCTCTACACAAATACTTCTGGTCGCGTTAAGGTCTACAACGAAGTAACGCATAACTTTACAAGTAGCGGCGTTCGTCTAGGTTGTCCACTTTCCCCCTTTTAGCCTGATTTTGCAATCGATGCAATTATGAGAAACAATCCCCCAAACATTCAGGATGCTGGAGTTGAAGTTCTCCCGGGCGATAAACTAGTTGATCTTGAATATGCGGACGATATCGTACTTTTATTCGACAAACGAGATTCTCCCCAAGCCACTTTGAATAAATTAGATGTTCCGTCTTTCGGTATGAAATTCGCACCCTCGAAATGTAAGATATTTTTACATGATCACCTATCACTCACTCCAACGCTGCGACAGCAGAATAAAGATCTAGAAATAGTTGGCAGGTTTACATATTCTGCGAGCACCATCAATAACTTAGGCAATATGACCGAAGAGGTGAGAATAAGAATCGCGAAAGCTATAGTAGCTTTCTCTAACCTTCATCATTTATGGAGAAACGCTAGTATTTCACTCTGCCTTAAAGGTCGTGTTTACAATGCATCTGTACGCCCAGTTTTACTATTCGCTATTGAAACTTGGCACTTTAGAGTTGATGATTTGAGACGCTTGCAGGCATTCGACCATCGTTGTTTGAGAAGTATAGCACATGTAGGTTACAGACAACGAATAAACAACGTTGACATTCGTAGACGTATTTTTGGATCTGCAAATGTCTGTTAGAATAATCTTCGTAACGTTCTTTCGTTAGTAGGGCAAAGTTAGCAGCGAAGTTTGGTTTTTTTAAGAAGTGATATAGTAAAAGCCACAAGGACGCTGCATTGCTGGTGTTACATAGCCCGAATGCTAACTTGGTCATAATGTGGTTGTGGAGGTTTAGTTTGCCTCATTTCTGAGTTATCATGATAAGCTCACTCGTAGTAACCAGGTTTTCAGTCTCTCTCTCTCTCTCTCTCTCTCTCTCTCTCTCTCTCTTTCTCTCTCTCTCTCTCTCTCTCTCTCTCTCTCTCTCTCTCTCTCTCTCTCTCTCTCTCTCTCTCTCTCTCTCTCTCTCTCTCTCTCTCTCTCTCTCTCTCTCTCTCTCTCTCTCTCTCTCTCTCTCTCTCCTCTCTCTCCTCTCTCCCGCATGATGCTGATATTCTACTCACTAAGCCGAGGCAACGGTCTCTCTCTCTGGACATGATGATGAGATTATATTTACAAAGCCGAGGCAACTCTCTCTCTGGGCATGATGAGGTGGTTATTCTACTCACTAAGCCGAGACAACTTCCGTAGTTGCCTGCAAACATAGAACGGATTCAAAAGGAATCTCTTGACCGTATAATATTATTCGCGATATTGATCACTTGATCACAACAAAAAGCACTTTCACTGATAAGAATGCAACTAAATGGTTAGGCAGCAAACAGTGTTTAGACGAGAAGTAAGGTTAGCTATGCCTTATTGGCATTGGCTCTTCTCGATCCAATCGTGCTGCAGATCTTTTGCAGTGAAAGAATGTCCATTTGAATACATTTATTGCGTAGAGAAAAGAGTAATGTTGCTTTTAGGAGAATGAACAAAAAGGTGGCTCACAGCTACTCGGTCTCGCATATTCGCACGGCAAGACTGAGCAGGATGGACAATTCGTTAAACCTGCGCGACAGCCGATTCTGTGAGCAATTAGGCACGTTGCACAATGCAGCTTAACATTAAGACACCAAAAACGAAACTGAATTAAGTCGGTGTGGCTAAGGCACCCGATTTTTGGCGAATCCGTACAAAAATTCAAAATACGCAGAAGCGCACGAATGTATTTCATCGTATCTTAATTGCGCCAAAACCAGCATTACGTCGGCCGGAAAAAGGCTGCCGAACAGCATAAGTACAAAGACAATCTTTCTTGAGTATAACTTCGGCTTGAGTAAGTGAATTTGATTAGCTGGTGGAAAACTAGTTTTAGGAAAAAGTAGGCTTCACTTTGTAATCGAAACATGTGGCGGACACAGCCAGCACCACCGACTTTCTCCAGAAAGCGAATATATTTCATGATAATAATAATAAAGCTAGATCGTGACTTCAGCAATTATCTCTATGAATTAGAATAATCAAGAAAATAGTGGCAAAAACTGGACGTCTTCAAGACACGTGCACTGAAAAAATTAACTTCAGGGCATGGCGATGTCTTTAATAAAGCTTTCGTACGAGTTTTTTAATCACCCTAAAACATTACCAAACCTCGCAGAGAACTCAGACAATATAAAAATGTGGCAAATAAGAAGATGCCAGCTAGAACTCCGAAACCGCATCGCCTCGAGGCCACATTTTACGCCATATCGCGCAGGATTTCCATGCAATGACTATGATGAGCATTCAGATTCTATCCCGATAGAAGAAATGATCCAATACCATCCAACTTGAGGCGGCCTTCAATTTATTTCCCACGTCGCAATACACACCGTTCTTGTTGCCGCCTATGCCACACGCGGTGACTGGGTGTGGAGATAAAACGAGTGTGATTTGGATACAATGTGTTTAGCCAAAATTCAGTGAACTTATTTGTTCTGCAGAAAATCGGCTGTTAAAACCGATCCGTGAATTAACAACGAAGCTGACTCCTAGTTTCTACATTTAAACTTTTCGGGAAAACCAAAGTTCGAAGTTAATGAGGATTGCCTTATAAATCTGTACTTTATTTAGAATTTTCTGATAGGTTCTGTTGTTTAAATGGTGCTTATGCTTGCAAACTAAATTTCTCCACGTGGATACTTAACCTATGATTAATAAATAAATATTCATACATAATAATTAATCAACATACATGTCATTCATTTTTACTAGTCTGGGCGATACAAAAACAATTCGGACTACCTAATTAACGCAATAAGAACGAAGTGCATTAAATATTCTATTAATTAATTCATTATTATGGAGGCTACAAATTTCACTGCGAATCAGATTTAAACTAATAATAAAAATAATTTTTTTCTGGTAAAACACAAACACTCAAGGAGGCAAAAAGAATAATGAAATGATGGTACTTTTGACCAGCATCTAAGAATTAACAAAATACGTAAATGTATTAGAATGATTACGAAAATCTAGGCTTGCAGTAAAATGATGAGCTGATAATTTTCGCAAATTTGGCAATTGTCTATAAAGATAAGTCAAGACAATTCTGTTGGAGAAGCAACAGTAATGAAAATATGTAAAAATTATGTTTGTGAATTTCATGCAAATACCATAACGCTAACATCAAGGAATAATTTCCGATAACCTAACGAAAACAAAAATCCAAAGGATAAAACAAAATCAACACAGGTTTCATTGTACCAATTTGGAAGGAATAAAGTGAACTTTAGTATTACGCAACATGTAAGTAAACAACGTAGAAAATTGCGCGGGGCCAATTTGATGGAACAGAGGACGCGGTAACAGATGCAACAAGTAATAACAGCAACAGTTTGAAACAAAAAAACAAACAATGTATTTAGGAATACAATTAAACAAGCAATGATTGCGCATGTGGTTGTAGCGATTGTTTACATCAAGTCTACGAGATTGAAATAAACATGAAAAAAAAATATATATATATATATATATATATATATATATATATATATGCGCATAAATATATTTATTCGTGTGTTTTATGCATGTTTGTTTATTTATTAGGCTTGTAACTGATATAAATTGTCCAGATGATGTGGAATCCTGTCCTTATTGCAGAGCCACAAATCCAAGTACATGCTTTGCTTGCATGCAGATCATAAATCACACAGTGGCCAATCAATTTGAAAGATGAGGAGAACAAACTTGCGTAACAAAGCAAGTAAAAAAACACGTTCATAATGCGACCGAGAATAGAAAATCCACACATGGAAAACCAGGAACAGCAAACAGTATCAAAATGAATGTTAATAAGATTGGTTTATGGTCTACTGCACCAGGGAAAAGAGCTCGCTCTCATAAAAACATTTTGATGTGTATCTCAAATACTGTTATGCATAAAAGGAACGTGTTATCTTTGATAATACTAAAAAAGCTAGAATTCCCACATGTCTAGGAAATAGCTCACATTTTATGCTACACAGCACTTCAGTGGTGTCTATAGGATTTAAACTATTTACGGAGCCTCTTACATTCCCATGCATGAAATGAAGTTTAAAAATTGCGCTAAACATATTACAGAAACCAAACAAAAATAGGCAAAAATGTAAGTAATTTCAACCAGTATGATAACTAAAATCGCAAATATTTAATTCAATGATGTAAGCTCAGCTTCAAACTATTCGTTCATAATGAAGGCCTGGTTAAATATTTGATTGGGCAGCCAGACCAATAAGAAGTTCACGAGAGTGCGTGTCGAGACACCACTTACTAATAACAACATCTTCATGATGCTAAACACTATCCGATTCGCGTTGAGTATCGGTTTAAAGGAGTAAATTTGCAGTAAAAATATTCAAACAAGTATAAAAACGAATTGCATTAAATCGGAGGAAGTGACAAGTCTGGACTTTAATCAAATGCAATCTTCTGACAACGATCGACACAAAAAACTGTACATCAAAACTATACAAATACATATTAATAAAAAGCAAAATAAGTATGACAATGAGGAAAAAGAGAAAATGCCAACGTCTAAAATGGTTTGAGTACAAATGATATCCTTCGAGAATGACAATGATGAAGTTTTGAAAACAGGCATAAGTAAATTTTAATAAAGAAAAAATTAGCTTAATTATATCAATTAAAATTCACAGCCCTACAATGACTTGAAAATTGGATCAAGAATTGACAATGGTTAGACTATAAGCCATACACTAAGTAGATTTATACCTTTGGTACATAAATATGAGAATGTATACAAAAGGCGCGTGATATATATATATATATATATATATATATATATATATAGAAATTTGTTTGCATCATTTTAGTTGATGTGACTGACTTGTTCTACTTTCGTTAAATTTGGTATTTCAAGTAACTAAACCGGATAGAAAAGTTTTAAATTGAATTACCTAAAATAACAATAAATTTACTGAAAGTTTAGCAAATCAGTCGACTCAACTAAAAATGATGCAAGCACATTATAATTCATGGGACTTCATAGCGCACACGCAAATAACATGCAAGAGCACATAAAACGTAGGCAAATGAGAACGTCGTCCAAACAGAAACTAAGAAGTCGATTTAAAAGCATTATTTGATTGGGCGATGAAGTTGACCAGTTGTGGCCAACGATTCACATGTTACGCCTTGTAAATAACTGCATGCCGCCAATTCCGGCAAGGGGGACACTAGGACAGCTCGGAAAAATCATGCATCCTCGACGCTTGTTAATTCGCAGCAAAATTCACCACTGATGAGACATCGTCACCGTTAATTTTGTTCGAGCTAGTGCTGAAATTGTTACCGTTTAGGACAGACTGGATCAAAGGAGTAGAGTGGAGTTCAGCTGCTGTCGGACGGTCCTTAGCGTAGGGCCGAATTAGGCTCTAAAATCATTTTAACAAGCAAAACTAGATTTTATTTCTGCATTTAAAAATGCACATTTGTGTCAACTATTAGTACAAATAGTTAAATACTTTGTATATCACAGTAAAATGAATATTTTTGCATTGTACAATGCATGCTTTGCATAAACAAACCTTTAATACTTCGTGTATCTAAATTATTATTTTTGTCATTATTATCAATTAAATTTACTCTTTTTTGGTTTCTTTCTAATGGTTATATGGCAGAGAAACATTATTTAATTACGAATTTTGTATAGCTGTGCGTGATGATGATGGTTCAGGAATGCGTCTTGTTTACGTGTATTCAAATCGATCACTACTATTACCCTCAGAATGATTTATGATGACTAGGAGTATTAAACTCAGACCATTTGCTTAAATCTGTCATATTGAGTATTGTGCTGTGTATAGTGGCCCGATGATGGAACCGGAAATGAGGTTCCGAAACGTTTCCAGTCAATGAAGATTTGATCGTACCTCATTTCCAGTGGTTAGCATGAACGATGTTGAAGCCTTTGGAAGACAAGGACGAATCCGCGCTCAGCATAAACCAAGACCAGATCGATGCGTATTTGGAAATGGGAATCAATCGGATGTTTGCGAAACTGATAGTGCAAAGCAACAACCCGACAACGCAAATCGCGGAGAGTCAACATTGAAACAACTCTTTTCAACGGAATACTGTGTTTTTGCGTCTTCGGCAAAGCGTACAATCTAGGTATCCATGTTCCAACTGGCCTCAGTTGCTTTTGTTCAGCAGGTGTGATCCATCCTCCATGTAGCAAATAAGATATGCTCGTCAATAATTTCTTTTCAGTATTTTTCGTTGCATTGTTGACAAGAAATCAAACAGTTCATCCCAGAAACTTAAATATCACGAGCCACAATGCTCAAGCCAGATCCTTTGGCTGGTAAAAGAATAACACGATCACAGTCTTTGGCTACTTCTCGTAAAGCAGCCATATGTGTCTTACTCAATGGAGATTTCGTTGACTGGGACCAATTTTGATAAGGATGGAAAATTTCAATAAGCTTTACGTCGTTGGCTGTCAACATTATTCGCTTTTAAATCAGACAGCTGATTAAATATTGGTTCGAATACTGTTTAGGCCACTACATTATCTTCTTTTCCAGGAATGCAAAACTTTTCAGCATAGGTGAGAGCTTCACTTTCAAACGTCAACTTCTTCTCCGCTTAATCAATTATAAAGATTTTCGAGTCGGGCGGTTTATGTAGTGAATGCTTCTGTAATCAATAGTTGCTTGACTACTTGAAAACTTTTATTGTTCCAGTAAATTTCTTTTTTCATAATATTTCGATCTACATTACCGTAGATCTTCATCAGATGCATTTCACGAAACAAATGAAGCAAATGTGTTATTTCCTCTAGTCATAATATTTATATATCCACAGACTGACCTTTCATTAGATATTCGCGTGTCACATGTGTGTGTGTGCATTTTTATAACCGTTGTTTTCATCTAACTAATTTAGACCAGAGTGGCTGAATAATAATTTATCAATTTCATGCAATAACTATTCGTTTTTTTCACACTCAATGTAAATGACGTAACTGAGATGGGGAGACCCATAATTCAGAAACACTCGTCATAAAAACATGCCATGAGTGATAAGACCAGAAGTCCAAAACGACTAATGCACATGTTAATTTACAATTCAAACCACTAAGTTATACTCAAGATAGATAAGTTAATAACAGTTATTGGCGCACGCCACGCATGTGCATGTGTATGTGTATGCATAACTAGAAAAAACTTGGTTAAATTATTTTGATACACATGTACGTACATCTAAATGAAACTGCAGTCAATAGACATTAATTTACCCTTTGCACGCGTCAGACAAATTATTATTTATAAATATTGTATTATTAGAATATTTCCAATGCGTAGGGTGGGGGTGTAAACAGAAAATTAAGGTTGAAATCACTATTTGTTTTAAAATCAAATGAATAGTTAGAGATGAATTTTGAAGGCTATATTCATAATTGTTTATTCATTTCTTGAATAAAAGCCCAATAATTAGTCAATCTTAATCTGATGTTCTTAATCTTTTACTGGAGCTAGCTTCAGTTACCAATTCATGCAATCGCCTTTTCCTTCCATTAGCTAGTGCAGTATTCCAAATCGGACCTAAAGATTTTTCAACAGCTGTTTCATTCATAATATCATCTCTAGATTTAATTTCTATAGATTCCCTAATCAATCTCGTCACCCTATTACGACTACATATTGCTATGCGTTTGCATTCCTCCCAGTCGATAGTATGCCCAGTCTCCACTACATGACGAGCAAGATCTGATTTAGCAATATGTCCATACTTACACGCAGTTTTATGTTCACCTCTTCTTACTTTGATTGGACGCATGGTCTCACCAACATACTTGAGACTACAATCATTGCATGGGATCTCATACACTCCTGAAGTGTCTAAGGGTTCAATCTTTTCTTTTTGGTTAGGGAGTATAGTGCCTAGTGTAAGGGGCTGTCTTAAAACGGTCCTTATATTGTATTTTAAAGCTATTGATTTCACTTTCCTACTTAATATAGAGTCCGGTAATACCATGATCTTCCGCTCTTCCTTCTCCTTATCTGCTTTTATGTATCTCAAACTAGGATTAAATTTCTTCACCATGTCCCTCATTGTTGTATCTATTAAATGAGGAGGGTAACCATTAGTCTTGAATATATCGCGTAGTCTGTCTAATTCTAACTTCCTATGCTTTATATCTGTTAACTTGAGACTTCTTAATGTTAATGACTTTAAGATCCCGACTTTCATACGAAACGGGTGATTGGACTTGAAATTAAGAAGGATTCCTGAATAAGTATCCTTCCTATAAATATCTCTTCCCAATTTCAGACCATTTCTAATTAATTTGACATCTAAAAATGGTAATTCACCTGACGATTCCCTTTCTAAGGTAAATTGTATTTGAAATTGTTGATAAATGTGTACTAGATGAAAAGGATAGATTAGTAAGCTTAGATGTAGTATCTATGTACACAAATATACCGGTACCTGAGGCTCTGGATTGTTTTAGACGTTTCCTAGTTGATCACCCATTAATATTAGAAGGAAGCAAAATGACGTTAGGACACGTCATGGAGATGATGTATATTTGTATGTCCTCTACTTACTTTAAATTTCGTAAGGAATTTTATAAACAAATTAGGGGCGTTCCAATGGGACAACCTTTGTCGGTCCCAATAGCCAATATCTTTATGCATTATTTGGAAAATAATCTGTTGGATAAGACTCCATTAAAACCAAAATTGTACCTACGTTTCTTGGATGATATATTACTCATCTGGAACCATGGTGACAATGAATTGGTAAATTTCTTAAATTTAGCTAATCGAATGAGCGAACTACAATTTACCTTAGAAAGGGAATCGTCAGGTGAATTACCATTTTTAGATGTCAAATTAATTAGAAATGGTCTGAAATTGGGAAGAGATATTTATAGGAAGGATACTTATTCAGGAATCCTTCTTAATTTCAAGTCCAATCACCCGTTTCGTATGAAAGTCGGGATCTTAAAGTCATTAACATTAAGAAGTCTCAAGTTAACAGATATAAAGCATAGGAAGTTAGAATTAGACAGACTACGCGATATATTCAAGACTAATGGTTACCCTCCTCATTTAATAGATACAACAATGAGGGACATGGTGAAGAAATTTAATCCTAGTTTGAGATACATAAAAGCAGATAAGGAGAAGGAAGAGCGGAAGATCATGGTATTACCGGACTCTATATTAAGTAGGAAAGTGAAATCAATAGCTTTAAAATACAATATAAGGACCGTTTTAAGACAGCCCCTTACACTAGGCACTATACTCCCTAACCAAAAAGAAAAGATTGAACCCTTAGACACTTCAGGAGTGTATGAGATCCCATGCAATGATTGTAGTCTCAAGTATGTTGGTGAGACCATGCGTCCAATCAAAGTAAGAAGAGGTGAACATAAAACTGCGTGTAAGTATGGACATATTGCTAAATCAGATCTTGCTCGTCATGTAGTGGAGACTGGGCATACTATCGACTGGGAGGAATGCAAACGCATAGCAATATGTAGTCGTAATAGGGTGACGAGATTGATTAGGGAATCTATAGAAATTAAATCTAGAGATGATATTATGAATGAAACAGCTGTTGAAAAATCTTTAGGTCCGATTTGGAATACTGCACTAGCTAATGGAAAGAAAAGGCAATTGCATGAATTGGTAACTGAATCTAGCTCCAGTAAAAGATTAAGAACATCAGATTAAGATTGACTAATTATTAGGCTTTTATTCAAGAAATGAATAAACAATTATGAATATAGCCTTCAAAATTCATCTCTAACTATTCATTTGATTTTAAAACAAATAGTGATTTCAACCTTAATTTTCTGTTTACACCCCCACCCTACGCATTGGAAATATTCTAATAATACAATATTTATAAATAATAATTTGTCTGACGCGTGCAAAGGGTAAATTAATGTCTATTGACTGCAGTTTCATTTAGATGTACGTACATGTGTATCAAAATAATTTAACCAAGTTTTTTCTAGTTATGCATACACATACACATGCACATGCGTGGCGTGCGCCAATAACTGTTATTAACTTATCTATCTTGAGTATAACTTAGTGGTTTGAATTGTAAATTAACATGTGCATTAGTCGTTTTGGACTTCTGGTCTTATCACTCATGGCATGTTTTTATGACGAGTGTTTCTGAATTATGGGTCTCCCCATCTCAGTTACGTCATTTACATTGAGTGTGAAAAAAACGAATAGTTATTGCATGAAATTGATAAATTATTATTCAGCCACTCTGGTCTAAATTAGTTAGATGAAAACAACGGTTATAAAAATGCACACACACATACATGTGACACGCGAATATCTAATGAAAGGTCAGTCTGTGGTATATATAAATATTATGACTAGAGGAAATAACACATTTGCTTCATTTGTTTCGTGAAATGCATCTGATGAAGATCTACGGTAATGTAGATCGAAATATTATGAAAAAAGAAATTTACTGGAACAATGAAAGCTGCGTTAGTCAAAACGCAGATCAGGTAATTTCAATTAATTCAGTACCGCACAAAAAACATTCCTACTTGAAAACTTGATTTTCGCAAACAAACGAAGTTCATTCAGAACACAAAAGATATCTTTCAATTATGCTCGGATGTGATTTATTTTCGCGTCGATCTTTTCTGCACCAGACATCTCCAAACGATGTTGGTTCCTCTGCTAAGTATAAACTTTTGAGTTGTCTCGCTTACCAAAATTACACATCGGCCGATGTTCCAATTATTATATGCCTTTCTAAACCTTTTGCAATTCTCCGGTGTTCAACAACGATGCAGCATTGACCCACTTTGTTGAATTATATCGACAATGAAAGTTTTCTGTAACCTATTTAACACTCATCAATAAATAGTTTTGGGTGGCAGTCTTCCTGCAGGCCACGAAACGCTGATGATGCCGTTCTGTTAGTGAAATATAAACGCCGACTATAGAGCATCGTAAACTCAAAATGAGTCCATTCGGTATGTTACGATTAGCTGCCGATATGGTAATTTTTGTAAAACACTTTCTAGACATCCACCGATTCGCCTTGCAGCAAGCCTAAGGCTCTTAAATCAAGTATATTATCGGTCCCTTCTATGCCACCCAGACATGAGATATAAGTGACTATATCAACTGCATCCACTAAGATAGCTCCGTAACTCAATCTATTCGATCGGCTGAACTGCGCCATTGGAAGGTAAGTGTGAAGATCCATTAGTTGGTCCAAACATTCTATCTAGCCACTTTTTCGTGACATCATTGTCGAACCCAGTTAAGTAACACCACATGCGTACGCTGGAGTATCGTCTGAGAAGACCCCACACATTGTTCTTCTAAAGTATGTCTAGAAGCCAATAAAAATAAGATTAATATATTTATGGTTGGACAGTATTATCAACGATATTAGTTATTTAATCACGCTTCACTGGACACCAACTAAGAATCTATTGAATAGTCACAAACTTGGTGGAATCTTGCGGCGAACAGAGTCAATAGAATAGAATTTGGTAAATTTTCTTATTAGTATACTCTTCTTAAACCCACCCTATGTGACACCTAGATCACAGTTCTGTGCCTACATTTGATACTTTTGAATGAAGGCAAACAGTGGCTAACAGAGAGGCAGACAGCAAAGATATACACATTTAAAATTTAAGAATGTATGCTTCACTATCACATAACCATGTTATTCGTAGATAGATGAATGGGGTAAACGGTTGCTGGGTTGGCCTTTCAAAGTTTGACTATATTTGTACCTTCATTTCGCTATATGAGTCGTGTTTCCTTTCTATAAATGACCATCATACTAGTAAGGTCAAATCCTATTGATCAGATTAAAAGTTACAACACATCCCTTGGCCATTTTGAATGAGCGTCCTAGCAATCCATTAAAGCACTATCAATAAGATGGAAAGGCCGCTTATAACCAGAGCGGGCAATGAAATTAATATTTTTATAAAACAATAGCAAATAAGCTTGACCTATTCAAAATAATATATTAATAAAAAAAGACATAAACGCAAGTAACTTTATGTAGCAAAGCAACCAGACGTAATACCGATAATCGAGATTTAAAAAGCTAAATAAGAATCATATTTTTTTATTAATTAAATAAGTAGTTTAGAAAAAAATGATGGACGGATTTACAGCATTATTTTAAAATATCTATAATGAGCACTATTTGCAATTCTATAAAGAACATGTTTTATCTAGTAATACAGTGCAATTGGAATTCAAAATCTTTAGTCAATGATAATTATTTCCATGCAGCATGTCATGGAAGATCTACTTTAACATAAGCGTACTTAGGATAGTTATTCCAATTCCGAAATAACATTTTGTGAGTCAACATCGACTTGCCTTTTACTATAAACGACTGAACGAGAAGTTTGGCTCCCTTGGCTAAACTCCACAGGAAGGTAAAGTAAATAAATCGACAGGATAGAAAGCAGACTAGAAAGTAAATTCGACAATCCGCTGTTAAACGGAAGTCATTCAATACTAAACTAAAGTACATTTTATCAGCAAAAAGCCATGTTAAATTGCGCAGCTCAGATTCAAAATTTAAAAAAGAGCGAAAATATTTTAGAACCAACACGGAAGATGTACAAAGGCGCTTTTATGCGTCAAATAATATCTAAATTTTCAAAAATAGGTCTACATGAATTTTACAAAGATAAAATAAGCAGACATTTTCACGAAATATTAGCATGCGCCAGAGCATATAATTTTTAACCAAAAACAATTACCACTTACCATTGCACTGTTATATAAAATTTAAATTCACAGCTGAACTTTGGTTTCAAATAATCGGCAGGTCATAGTGAGGAAGAGAAACCGAGTTGTTCTGGTTTCTCTTAGTTGGCCTACTCGGTATTAGAAAAATCCATCCGTGCTTCAGCACCACAAGTACAGCCAAACGACTCATAAATGAACATAACCCATCAAAACATCGTCAGTGTTCATTCTCTAGTGACAATAAAATTTTTAATTTTACCACATACTTACCAAAACAAGAGGAACAAGACAGGCCGGCAACACGGTTTGATCTGGTAGACTTGCTGTTTCGCGCAACCGTTCCCAGGCAGAACCAGACATAGGTCCCCCAGCGGCATGATATAAAGTAATGCCCATTGCATAAATATCTCGTCCAGTAGCAGCTCTTATCGGTGGACTAGGATCGTTTAGCCGGGGTAAATAGCGGCCATCACCTAGATCCTCGCCATCCCTATCTTCATCCGCACGGGAAGACCTGCCAAAATCAGCTAGTTTGAAGCGAACACCTCTAGTGTTACCGGCTGACAATAACCGGTGGCAATAACTCCGCACATCAGAGTCTCTACATTTTTGTGTAACAAAACCGCCTGCTGATGCGGTTGTTAGCGACGACGAAGATGCAGAAAGGCCTGTTGTCGACTTAGATGCTGCTGCTCCCGAAGAAGACACCATGTCGTGCTCAGGACTTGTGGGTGGTGGTGCTATTAAATGCTGAGATGGAAAGCTATCAGCTGTGTGTTGACCAGTATTACAAACACTTGAACTCGACGGATGTCGAGTTGATGCACCTACAGGTGGTGATGCAGCACTACCACCTCCCCTTGAAAATCCTTGGTTATATAAAGTTGAAGAATGTACTTGTGCCACAGAGGGCGGAGGCCAGAGTTCCGGTCTAACCGACGTTAACTGTATAAGAATGTTACTTGGCTTCACATCACCATGAACGATGCCTGCAACGCCTGAGTAACGTGTGATACACGCAATTAAAAAAAACATAGAGGAAACTTTGGCCACTGGAAATATTTTTCGTTGGAAGACACTGCTTGGTTTATGCCTAGCACAATAATCAATATGAAATCGAAACCGGTGCATAAATAGTTCAGTGACCCTTTTTTATGTGAAGAAATAGATTTAAATATAAAATGGGCACTTTTTAATGACAAACAAACAATAAACAAGACGGACATTGTTTTGTGTTTTGCCTTTTCATGCATACATTTATGTAGGATTGTTTATACGTATATTTGCACATGCTTTTCTAAAGGTATTTATAAAGACATAAACGCATGTGCTCAAATTTGCAAGTATTTCTAAATATCTAAAGTTAAACATGTACGGAATATTTTACGCATACAATAAAGCATGAACTATTAACACACAACAGATTTTAGATGAGTGTTCAAGTATTTATAAAATGAAGTAAAGATTTACACATGTAAAAGTGCGTAGGTGTTATCATGATATAGTTGTGTATTTCGTTCCAACTTATATGTGCGAACGTCGCAATATTTGTATGAGCAATCTAACTTAATATTATTAAAAAATAACGTTAATTTAGAATAATGAAGCAACTCTTTATATCAAGCTTGCGAGCTTCCATTAAACGACAGTCTCATTGTGTTTAACCAGTCGCACAACATAGCAGAACTACAGTCAGTCACATGTACTGACGCACTTCGATCTTCCATATTCATCAACATAGTACGACGACAAACCACAATATACATACATGGAAAGCAAAATCAGATATGCGGCTCTCACCTTTAGTAGTCTCGCACTCGTTGTACTTGATTGTAAATGTTGGCTGCACATTTTCTATGCAGTCACGATAATTAAACTTCTGTAGCTTTCGCCATATATATATATATATATATATATATATATATATATATATATATATATATATATATATATATATATCTGTTTTACGATTTAATAATATCCATTGATTGCGCAAATTAAAATTTCGTGCGCGAGATAAGCACCAACTACATTGCATCCATCCAGTCGCACAACATAGCTCTGATGTTGAAAGATCAAAACGCGCCAGTACGTGTGTCAGTATAAACTAATTATCATATTGCATAGATACGGAAATTTATCCAGTAAACCGGTCTCATCCTTGTTGGGAACTCTTCAAGAACTGTCCAGAATTTATCGCGAATTGGGCTGAGCACGACTGCTCCACAGTATGTGATTATACGCCTAACTGAATTGACCATTTATATAATTAAACAACCACTAAACGAGTCATGTCCTCGGAAAAATTCTAGACAGTATTAAATCGGTCTACTAGATAAATTTCTTTCTCTGCATTATAAAATGCATAGTTAATACTCAAAAATAAATATATAAATGGATTAGTGTTAATATTAAGCTTGCGAACTTGTCACCGCTTACGCAAAATTCACATAACCGAGTTCCACACCCAGGATCAGTGGCCCACTGTTAGTGCTTTCCTGGACTTGTCGATAGCCCACGACAAGATACTATTCAATTCTATTCTAAAATTCTTTGGATACTAGAAGCATGTTATATTGAAATATTGCAATTCGTCCGTAGGAGAAAAAATCTCGTCTGAACATTCTGCTCTAACTTGTTCAATTACGCCTTAGTTTTTTTTCTCTCAGACTTTTACAAAGCTCGTTACATTAGTTGTCGATGTCGTTGGCAAGCTTGTGGAACATGAATACGCTCGCGATAACTTTTTAGCAGAAAAGAAAAGCCGTAAATAGTACTACGGTGTCCATCCAAATAAACTAATGTTACATGCTAAAAATAGTTATTATTCTACGATTTGATCGAAGCAAAATATGCCTTCAGCTTTATTTTTGTGCCAGTTTTAACTTAAGTTTGTCTTCTTGGTATATCCGTAGTTATAGTTCAGATACGCATCTGCCGTGAATTCCAGACATGTTGGCTGACAGCCATTTTCAACGTAAATCTACGTTATCCACATCGTGCTCATCTTTCCAAATATATTTCCACGATATTTAAGGACTTCAATTTATCGTTGGTGTTGCTGCTACAAAAAAGTTATGCGTGAAATAAAAGACTATGTGCAAGATCGGATGTGGCATAACCACATGTTCCTTGTTTTGCTAAATAAGGTATGCAATATATGTCCACATTTTTTTCAAATAATTCAGTAATTACTACCAGTTGATCTCAAGAATTAAGCTAAATTCCTCACTTTATTGACTAATTGCTTACGTTTAATGTGACTAGTTAAGAATTAAGAATTATAATCGATAATGAGAATAGAAATATTCGACATAAAACTTGCGCATGCACATTACAAACCTTGTTAAGGAAGAGTGAAATGCCCTACCATAGTTGCCGTCGCCTCGAAAGAAATGAAAACCAGTACAAACAAATGATTTTATGCAGTAAGAGACATTAGGTACTCAATAGAAACAAATTTTCTTAGCATTCCTTTTCTATTTGACCCCTTTTGGATATGCAATCAATATTGCATCTAATGAAGAAACGACGCTTTGGTTGGCTATGTAATTGCCTTAGACCCAGATTTTCAAGCCACTGAGAATTTACAGATAAAAAGCAAGATAGTCAGAAGTAAAGATCGCTTTCAAACCGGAAAAAAATATTCGGCACATTTATTACTTAATCACGCCGAACCATTTTAAACCAAGGGACAAGATAATGGTTAAAAATCTTGTAGTAAACAGAAGTCCAGAAGCAAATGCTAATTAATTATTCATAATACGCCCAAGCTCCTCTAGCGCACACTATAATGTAGACCTAGTTCTTCATTTTATGTATGCACGTAAGAAAAAGCATTAATTATTAATGTTACTCAAAACGACTAACCGTAACTGGACATATCCCCCGCTTCGTACTCATCCGACTGCATAGCCTCCACTGCATTGTTCGTAGCCGGCGACGAAGAACGTGGCTTCCTCAAACCCCTCGTAGAACGCTCACTATTTGTTATATGACCGATACCTGGCATTGTGGTATTGCTTTGTGTGTATAATGTGGCTGTGGTACTCAACAGTGCCAAATTATGCAAATAATGTAATGCGCTGATTAGCTGAGCGGCCAAACTAAGTAAGCATGGCTCCGGAAGTCGACGGCGGAATTCCAACTGTGGAAAAGTCGATGTGGTACTACCAGAACATTGATTATACGCATGCGGATCTGATAAAGCAGAACAACCACCAAAGGGGCCGTTGGAGCTATTGTCACTATTATCCGCCATATCGTCATTGGCAAGGCTAGAATTTAACTGAAATTATTTATGAATAGCTATAAATAAATTATACAACTAAATAAAAAATAGCCAAAATAATATGAATCGTTAGCCTAGTGAAAATAACATGTATAATAAAATTTACTCAATAAACGGACTTAAAGCATTATTATTGCTAAAGAATTAAAATGTACATCAGCATTAGCATTAAATATCGATTAAAGGCGTAATTATTGCAATACACTTTTTATTGCAATAATTACGCATGTAATCGATATATATATATATATATATATATATATATATATATATAAAACAAATAATTTATTTTTAAAAATATAATATCCAGGACAGCTGGGGACAATAAGAACCTAAACTACTTACGAGCATAGGTGTAGAGTGAGCATTATCACAGACAATGACGCCATCAGCATTTAGCCTTGTTATAGGAAACATATTCACGTCGGATCCCTCGCCGGCTCCGCTTGTGCCAGTCACATATTCTGAGGTGTCATGTAATCGATTAGGGTGCAGATAATGGAACAAGCTTCCACCTGCGCAGTACTCAAGCTGGAGGAAAACTGAATCGGCTTCGAACCACGATGTATAATATCGTATTATATTTGGATGGTTTATGATGGATAAGGCTTGCACTTCATTGTAAATCTCCATTGCCGAACTTCCATGCATCTTCTCCAGTTCAAACTCGCATCGCGAACGTTTTAAACAATAGTAGACACCGCTAAGCCGATGTCGGGCTTTGTACAACACTGCTAGATGTGTCCTTGATAACTCCTCCAGATGTGAGTAGCTACCAGCCAGGAGGGAACAGTTGAATATTGGATTAAGACTTTTTGGCTTCTCTTCGACACTTCCATTACCCAGCAAACCATTGGCACACGTATCGTTGTCGTCTTCACTGTCAGAACTATGCGAACGGGCTAGTCGATTTGGATTGACAAATCTATTTGCGGTTTGCCGGTTTATGTCATCTGGACAAATTTCAGAGTATTTGGCGAATCGCTCCACTGTAGAAAAGGTCTGCTGACTTATATTGAAATAGGTCTGCATGTTGATGTCATCGAGGCGACTAGAATGTTTTCTCTGCTCCGATGCAGACAGGTCAGTCAAACCATCAGTTGCACTATTGTTACTATATTTTTTAAGTTGTCGTTTTTTTTCCAAATAAAAATAAGGTTAAAAAACTGGTTTTAATGTAACCTCTAAATATATTAAACAAGTTATAACAAAATACGTTTTCAGTAAAAAGACGTTATTTGGAAAATTAACAAAACCAGTTTCAAAATCGGAACTCCAGTACATTTGATGTCAATTCATAAATCCAAAGTAGGACTTCATATTCCTAAGACACTTAGTCACGACAACGCGGATGCGACGTTCTACTTAAATCACAAGTTGGAGCATCTCTAATTTAACAGATTCCAGTAGACATATTTGCAGCACACTTAATGGCGTTCATTAAATCATCATCAGCACCATCATGTCCAGCCACACAAAAGTCAAAAGTGACTAAAGTTTCATTGCCATATAATATATATATAATATATATATATATATATATATATATATATATATATATATATATATATAAATGAAAACAAATAATATATCAGACAATTATTGAGATTTACGACGGAGAGAGGCAGAGAGAGAAGGAATACCTAGTTACTATGAGTAAATTTATCAGGATAACTCACAGAAATGAGGCAAACTAAACCTCTCCACAACACCATTATGGCCAAGTTAGCATTCGGACAAGGCAACATCAGCAATACAGCTTCCTTGCGGATTTCACTGTAAAAAAACCAAACCTCGCAGCTAACTTTGCCCTACTAAGAAAAGAAAGTTACGAAGATGATTCTACTAGACATCTGCAACAAGATCGCCACTGAGCTCGATTCGATGCCACATCACTAAGGGTGGTTCCTATACTACCCAATTTGGATGTAAGTGACTTCAATTGTTTCTGCCATGTCAAAATCTGCTCGCCTTGTTTCTTACGCCAATTTGGTGCTGGATGAGAGAACAGAGCTCTACTGGGCAATCGAAATGAGGACATACGCAAAACGTGACCGAGCCAACAAAGTTGATGGAGCCTTATTTGTTTTTCTAACGACGAGGTCCTACTGTTCGATCAAAAAATACGTCTACGGATGTCAAATTTGTGTATTCGTTGTTGGTAACCAACATGTGCCATACTTCTCAAACAACGATGATCGAATGCCTGTAAGCGTCTTAAATCATCAACTCTAAGAGGCCAAGTTTCACTAGCGTATAGTAAGACTGCACGTACAGATGCATTGTAAACAAAGTGAAATATTCGCGTTTCTCCATAAATGACGAAGGTTCGAGAAAGCTACTCTAGCTTTCGCGATTCGTATTCTCACCTCGTCGGACATATTGCCTAAGTTATTGATAGAGCTCCCAAGATATGTAAACCTGTCGACTATGTCTAGATCTTCATTCTGCAGTCGCAGCGTTGGAGTGAGTGGTGGGTGATCCTGTAACAGTATCTTACATTTAGAGGGTGCGAATTTCATACCGAAAGACGGAACGTCTGTTAATCTATTCAAGGTGGACTGGGCAGCATCCGATTGTCGAATAATAGTACGATATCGTCCGCATAGTCAAGATCGACTAGTTTATCGCGCGGGAGAACTTCAACACATGCGTCCTGAATGCGTGGAATAGTGTTGTTCATAATAGCATCGATTAAAAAATTAAACAAAAAGGGGGAAAGTGGACAACCTTGACGAACACCACTGCTGGTTGTAAAGTTATGCATTTATTCGTTGTAGACCTTAACACAACCAGAAGTATTTGTTTAGAGAGTGCATATAATAATAACAGATTTTGTGGGCACACCGCTTTCCGACAAGATATGGAATAAAACATTGCGATCTACCGAATCAAATTCACCCTTAAAGTCTACAAAGACGGCCTTTGTGGGACGGTGATATAAATGCCTTGTTCAAGAACTTTCCTTAACGTAAAAATATTATCTATACAACCTCGTCCTGCGCGGAATCCATTAAAACTAATGCCACAAGCACAAAATTAACGGTGATTTACCGCTTTATTTGCAAACGCTCACGCTGAATGCTGCACAAACGACAACTATTACGATTACTTCCCCGATCCAAGTTCTCAACCAAAAAAATTAAGATATGACCTTGGGTATCGTTTATGTGAATATCCAAGCTAAGTTGTAGATTTTTGTGACTCAATGAGCAAAAATAATAGTGAAAGATTGCTCGGTATCTTAGCTAACAAAGATAACACTGGAGAAACACAAAGTTAATTTGTATTATTGGGCGTTGCATCACAAGGCGTCCTTCGACTTTAAACCAATTAGGGAGTCAAGTAGTTCATGCGACATTTAGTAATATATATGATATGGTCATTACTATGACGTTTGTTCTTTTTGGAAAACGTATATCGACTAATAACCACGTATGCAATCGTTAAAATTTATATTTATTTTTGCCAGAAATCAAATTAAGTATAGTCCAACTTTGGATTTAACAACTAACACAAAATGTAGCAGAATTCCAAATATTGAAATTGGTTTTGTTAATTTTACAATAAGCGCCTCTTTGCTGAAAACCTACTTTTCATTAACTTGGAATACCGCGAAAACAATAAAGATGTGCTGTGAAATTCGCCTCGGCAAGCAGTTGATGACATAATTTGTGTTGTGTCGAGGTCAATATGTCTTCGTTCCTGCACGTTTTCTGTCAGCCTCTTTATCTACGCGAGATCCGCCCTTTCGTATCTCACAATTGCTTTCTCCTTCACAGGATTCGGTTTTGAATAATTGTCTTAATTAACATCATTTATTACTTTTCATCGTCGTTATGCGAAAGTAAAGCAATTCTTTCAATGATATTTAATGACTACTTTTTATGATAATATGAATTGCTCTATATCTAGCCAATCCAAATCAGCGTCGTATGCACACCTTAATTGACGACGTGCTATATAAACTTCATGATTATGCAGCAATGTAGCATCATATATCATGGCAATTTACTGCTGTTTAAATGTAGTGATTATGTTATGTTTATAGCCGAATTATGCATTAAATATAAAAAATATTGATAAAAAATAATGTTGCAAGCAACGTATATGTGAAATTTGTAACTCTCAATATGCAGATAGTATAAAATGTCGCATTTTTGACCTTACCATGTTTCCTTGTTATTATTGCTGAACTCTGAAGCAAACAGAAGTCTAGGACTCATAGACACGTTGGCTGACTGCCTAAGACGATTAGATAGTTGCATTGCCTTGTGTTCCATATGCCGGGCATAATTCAGACTATGTTGAAAGTAATCACCATAATTAGTTGACGATATGTTGCTTTTATTTAAAAGTTGACATGCCTTCTCTGATATACCCGAGTAGTCAGCCATAGTCTCAATGGCTGACTGATTATGATAATTATGATATGGTTGGGCATCAAATGACGGCGATAAGTTACCGGCATACCCGCTAGTTGTACTGCTCATGCCAAACCCACTGGAGTTGTGCAATAGACTTCCACTGCCGTTAAGCGCCAACATACTTGAGCTGTTTGCCAACCCACTACCAACATGATGAAAAGAATAGTCATTGCTTGTACCAGCAGATCTATTACGATCTCGATCTTTGATAGCATTACTTTCAGACAACGGAGAGAAACAGTGGTGCAAAGCTGTCAAACGAGCCCTTGAGAGTAATGGAGAGCTCTGTAAATCCTGCGAAAGAATAGCGGAGCTATTGATGGAGCTATTGTTACAATTCACAGAAACTAGACATCTTCCTACATCCTCCTCTTCATCGACTGTCCTAGTCGACGTCGGCAATATTTCGCGGCTACCTACCATGGTGCCAACCGGCAGAGTTTGGTTTTGCGGATGCCTTGAGTTAACATTGCGAATATTTCCGTTAACAGTTTCCTGTTGTATTGAATCATGTAAGTCATATGGATGATGGTGAAAAGTGTGATTATGCAATCCAGAGTTGAAGGACATGGGGGTCGAAGAGGACGGAGATAAGCAAAGCAAACTTCGCTTACCTCGTTTCATCTTTCTTTAAAGGAACAGGTGTAAAAAGTTATGCACGCAAATGCACAAATGTCTGCAAAAGTAGCAAAAAATAAACACAAATTAATAATCACTATACCGATAATAAATTAAACAAACTAAAAGCACTTACGAACAAAAGAGCAATATCACTGTAATTTCGAAAGTAGATCAGATTGGAATGATATAAACTAGACTCATTTACAATTCTCAATCTGATTATCATGTAGCGGCCCGATAAGCACCTAATACACTCTTTCAAATTTAAATAAATAATGGCTTAAATTAAATTTTTTTAAACTACCATTTCTAAATAAAGCTAAGTATTTGCACATATTATTAACTTGTAACAGAATGGAGCCGGGCTAAATATTATATATATATATAATGTCCACACTTTGCCATAGGTACAGCTTAGGGAATTTTAAATTAAATTTATTACGTAATTTATGCATTTTGATAAAAAAATTCACACAAATTTATAAATGAAAATGCTTATTTTAAGTTTTGGATTGTATTAAAAATGAAAGGAAAATGTTTATGACGTATTTGAAGAAAAATAATTTATAATTGGTTCCGGAGAATATATCAGCGTGAGCAATTGGTCAAACATAATTTACGCATGCGCCGAGGCTTCGTAGTCAAATTTATGATTATCTTCTAATTTTTATTTTTGCTATTTGAGAACTTGTAATCCTATTATTATGCAATAGTTGTGAACTTTTTCCTAAATAGGCACCACAACAGCATTCTTCTGTTCAGTTGTGAGTTATTATTTTATTCTAATCACGACAATAAGCTCGTGTGGGCTTCCTTCATTCCTCCTATCTTAAATATTTCTGAGAGCTGATAGTCGATTTTAGCGATTGCGGCCCCTCCTGAGACAGTACTTCTTTTTCCTTCCACAGAATGAGCACCGATATTCATATCGCATCAAGATCAAATGGTTACATCAACGCAAATCACAATTTTATGTACTGTGGCGGATTTTGATTTTGGTGACACAATTTTTTAGTCTCTTGGGCAACTTTAAAACTTCTCACCTGCTATCGATTCCGTGTCACACAAAATGTAATGGAAGGCTACACTTCATCATGGAAATCCGGTCAATTCTGTTCGATTATATGTTCGATTATTATACCTTGCCCGAATGCTAACTTGGCCAAAATGGTGTTGTGGAGAGGTTTAGTTTGCCTCATTTCTGTGAGTTATCCTGATAAATTTACTCATAGTAGCAAGGTTTTCCTTCTCTCTCTACCCCTCTCCCTCTCTCGTAAATCTCAATAATAATTTATCTAAATTCACTTATATACTTTTTTCACTCCTTATGGTTATATGGCAGTGAAACATAAGTCACTTGACTTTTGTGTGGCTGGAAATGATGATGATGATTATATGAAGACTGGTATAATGATTCAAATGCCAGTGCTCCCACTAATAAATCATTCTACATTCTGTGCGAATAGTTCCGGCGTCCGACAAGGATATTTCATCGTGCAATTACACTGTCCATGCAATCTGCTGAAGTCATCGCAACACTCCCAGAATTTTAGATTGTTGGGGTTCTCAAATACGCTGGCGAAATCATTTTCTTGCCAAAAAAAGTAAAAAGAGCTCCAGAAACACATTCGCGACGCTCAATAAGTGTCCATTTGGTACGGTTTAAATCTATACGTTTCGGAAACATATTTAAATGGCAATTATATGCAATCGGAGATCCTGCTGAACGGGACCTAGCTGCGAGTCGCTAAAGAATCCAAATAACTACAATCCACGGAGGTACACGACGGATCGGCTTCTACTGAGATTTATAGGTGTAGCAGCCTTATTCCGACTGAATTTTTCAAATCATGCTATCCATTCTTAAATCGATCGTCTTTTCCTCCAACCATCAAGCACAAGATTTCAAGCCAATTATAATTCTGCACAAACATGAAAGATTACGGACTATAGCTTCGAGTGCCTGAACAGATTTTTAAAACGATGTGCTCGCTAAGTTTTTTTAGTTCACTTCTAGTTAAGCAACAGTAGGCATTAATCAAAAGAAAAATACGAATTGAACAATTCTATTGGGCCTTATTATGATGTACCGTCACCAACGAGCACTGCATTTGAACAACGATTAAATCATTTAGAGCATTGTTGGAGAAAGCTAACTACACACCAGACTGTACAGGCAAATTAGGTTTATGGCGAAAACCGCATGACACAGCTGTGATGAGAGTAACACGAAATCGTTCCTGTTATTACCAATCCACAGATATGACAACTTTTGAAACCTACAAAAATGTAATAGATAATGCTAAACAATGCATGATCACGAAAGCAAAGAATCGATATATCCTACATGCTATTACGAATGGGCGACCTGATGTTTATTTGCTGCTCACATAGAACTATGAAAAAACATTATATAGCAGTGAAGCATCAGCATATCATACTTATGTATCACTTTTTATTACTGTGCAATGACTTGGGATGAGAACCCGATTTTGTTATCGAAGTTATTTTTAATCAAGGTACGTTCGCATTCAGCACCGCTTTTCGTCCACCTGATTTAGCTTGGCTCTAAAATCAACATGTCTAACAGGCGTCAATCCGAACGAGAGACCACATCTAATAACTTTTCAACGGATTCTTTCTCTTAATTAGCAGAATGGCTAACAGTCTGTGCCTCTCTCCCACGCTAGTGTAGAATAGTACACTTGCGAGTACTGCAAGCAATTCTGGTCTCTTGGAAAAATAATAATTACATAATGAAATACAGCAAAACAACATCCCTTTAAAAGTAATGTCTTAATGATAAATAGCCATTTGTAAAATTAAAAGTTAAGAAAACCAATTTTTTAATTAATGACAAAATAATTTTGAAAAAATGCGAAGTAGAAGTGATTTATGAAGAGGAGAATCCAGTAATGATATAGAAACAGAAATGAGACAACAAAGGCTTCTACAAACAAGTATGACCAAAACAGCTTTAAGGCAAGGCGACATTGGTAATGCAGCCTCCTGGCAGTTGACACCTCCAACCCATTGAAAATTTACAAGTTCGCAACTGAGCTCGGTTCGATGTCATATCGCACAGGGTTCCCAATTTCTCTATAGAACAATTAAACTGAGAGCTTTTTGTAATTAAATGTCCATTTACGGTGCCTGACACAGCTACTCTCACAACACGAAATTGATAAAACAGGTATGTACAATTCTACATCCAAATGCCACCATTATAGCCAAAATAGCTAGAGTACAATACATCGTAATGGCACCGTATAATTCCTAGCTGTGATCCATCTCAGTGTCTGAAGGTTCTCTTTGCAGCCAAAACGCCTGTGCAATTGACGTGATTGACATCATATAGTCATTATCCATAAACACGGTATTATCTGCGTTATAGAACTAAAGGCTTTATATTAGATGAGACAATAACACCTGAGCACTGACAACTATTATCGAAGGCCAAATGATCTGACGGCAGGCCACCGAGAAAAAAATCACAATTTTTTTCAGATGATAAAAACCACCATTAATGGATATTAGAGACATTTACGTTCGAGTAAATATTTCTCTAGCTGATAAGTTATCACTACAATATTAATCTTCACATTAGCACAAGCTATAAAAATTAAGATAGGCATCACATCCATATTTAAATTAAACAGATCGAATGTAGCATAATCGTTATGTCACGCGATTCATTTACATATAATAACTAAATGATTGGCATAAAAGATTTAAACATCAGACAAGGATTATAAATAAGCTATTTTTCTACTATAGAAAAAATATATCAGAACTATATTTTAATAAATATGGGCTTTGAAACTTAACAAAAAGCATGAAATACTACAAAATTAAGCCGCTTATTTTATTAGACGAGTCAATTCTCTTTCAATAGATAGTCGCAGTAAAATTATACATATATTTAAACTGAGTTAACTTCTTTACATTACGACAAAAGTGCAGACATATCAGCGGCTAAAACATTTTAGTCACGCACTTTATATAATTGTAATTTATTTAACATTAAGGCCTACCAGCAGTGAATCAATGCAGTGTCCGTACATGAATACACAGCACCAGCAAAATTTCTATAATATATATATACAAAATAAAGATTATAGCAACATTACCAACAATAACTACAGCTCCTATGAAGAAATTCTGCAAAACTCACGCTTATATGATTTAAATAAAACGTCATGTTTTAAAAATGCTTCCCAAATGATCAATCATTTAAAAGGAAACTTCGCATCCTTCCAGATTTGTAAAATTACTGTAATTTATTTTAAAGAAATGGTCATAATGACGATACGAAGTTACAAGTTTAAACAATGGAGATCAGTAAAATAAATGTTATTAATATTACTTATGAATGTTTTATAAAATAATGGTAGTGGCCAAAAGGCCTCAACAATAATAATAAATTAATTTGGCAATGAAAACACCAGACCCAACAATTGAAAGATAAGGTACAATTCAAAAGTATGAATAATATAGTGACTAGCAAAGAAATCGACAACATTAAAGCATAATCTTAACATAAAATACATAAATCATTTATAAACGAAGTAAAATAAGAATCAATGGAACAATTGTAAACCGTACGGTATAAAACAAAGAATAGAATTTATAGAATATATAGTTAAATACCACACCTGAGTTGATTAATTGAAGAATTAACTAATATAAATTATATTGCATATACGATAAAAATAATAGTATTAAAAACAAAATATATCTCTAAATAAGTTGATATGATAAAATATTTAAAAATTTTATTTATAAATACGCAATACAATTAAATTTATTGTTTAAATAGTAATAACAACATTTGTGAAAACCGTACAGGGTGGCAAAGTTAATTTGTGCGCCGTTAATAGATCTGTATATAAACAAAACAGACAAACAAACACAACAAGTATGTTTCTTAAAAAAGTCTATCTCATGCTTTTTTTGATACAATGCGCAAAGTTTAGCATTAATAAATACGCGCACATTAAAAATTAAAGAAAGGGGCTTTAAAAAGAACTGGTATGATATTTAATTGTCCATGGGCTCCAGACATATTAGTTGATAAGAGACCGATAGAGCTGAAAGAGTCTGATAAGGTAGTTTTCAAATGCATATCTATTAAGTCCATGCCTACGACTCCCTGTATCATGTTACCATTGCCCTCAAATTTGAGATAAGGCACAATGTTTATCACATACAAAATATATATTGTAACACGCGGCTCCGCGTTACAACCCAACGATGTTCGATTTTGACAAATATGGTACTCTTTAAGGTCATATGATCTAACTCTGTTCTTACACAATATTTCTCTTAAAACAATCTCTTTTAGTTTCAAGCAGTTTTAATTGAGATTTTTCGAACTGCAATTTTATTTGTTATTAATAGGGTTGTTTATTAAATATACACACCTGCGCGCAATACGCATGGAACATGCGGTGGATTATAGTGTCACAGTTGATTTATTTTTCTCAATTGGATTATTCGCAGTTTATGCAAGTGATTTACTGTTCGCATTTAACTAGACTTATCCGAATTTCAGAGTGCAATGGATTATTATAATCAAATAAGTTAAAACCATAGAAAACAAAGAACTAATTAATTGTGAAGTTTTTTCATTGAAGTTTTTACACGATTTTTATCCATTTATCATCAATGACAACTTTTTCCAGTGACTATATTCATATCATCATGTATTTTCAATCGGTTACATACATTCATTTCAATTTAGACATTTGTGAAAGAATAATTGCTTATGTGTAAACGATTCAACTTTGTAAACAGTGTTAATTTTGCTGCCGTATAGAGCAAGGACAATTTTGTTTAACTGAGACTTGTGCATAAGACATTCAACTTTGTAAACAGTGTTCATTTTGCTGCCGTATAGAGAAAGGACAATTTTGGTTGTTTGTGACATGCGTATAAGACATTCAATTGTACTAAAAGTATTTTAATTTTAGTTCCATCTAGAGCACGGTCAATTTGGACTAACTATGAATTTTAAAGCAATGTGATTTACAATACATTTGTGATCATTCGTATTAGCCTTCTCACATCACCCATCGGGGAAAAAGCCGGGGATTGATCATGTGCCCAGATCTCCACAGCTGATACCAATCAAGTGTAGGGAGTAATTAATCCCGAAAAAGTCCCCTACAATATAACTAATTAAACAAGTAATTGGCGAAGGACTGTGTCCTTCTTACGCAACACTGCACCCGAATTTTTTAACATAAAAAGAGATTAAACACTGAAAACATTAAAATAAAATTATCTGTCCCAGAAAATCGCAAAGTGCTCATAAGAAAACGGAAACTCGTTTATTAAGAATCATATCGTGAAATTCACAATTTGTATAACCGAATCGAGAAATGAAATAGTAAATCAAATTGGCTAGAGAAAATCATCTCAGTCATGAACAGAATCCAGAAACTCCAAAATTACATAATATTCAAAATTATATTTACGGCATAGGGTTAAAACAATGAATGTTATAGAATTTAAACTAATATTTAATTTTTTAATGAAATTTGTTCCAATCAGCCACTATGGTTCAAATTTATCAGTATTTTTTTCTTTAATTTTGTCGGCGGAAATATCTTCCTCCACATTGTGCAGACGAATGAATTTTTATTTATTATAATGTTAGATGGTTAAAGGATATACTTATAGACAATTTGTTAACTGGAAATTATTGGTTTTGGTTATGTAATGTGAAAGCTTTTATCGCGCAATATTTTTTGTATAGTCTCACGAGTATACAGTTATTTTTGGTGCGCAAATTCGCTTCAATGTGATTTTAAAAGGTAAGTAAATTGTGTCGCTACTGCAAATATACGTTAGAGTAGAAACACAAAACGAAGATAATTGTCTCGCCATATAACGTATGAAACGATTGCAACCAATAGTATAGTTATACCGCGTATGGAAAAATAGAACAGTCTGAGGTTTGGAGAGCCGCAGCGTGAGGATTTCAAGGTAGATTGCCACTGAAGTTGCCAGGTTTAAGTTGAAAACTGGGCAGGCTGGATCGCCGTCAATGTGTTTGAATACGACCAAAGGAGCTAGTGTGTGCTCGACGTTGTGGTCATGATATTCGTAGAGTGGTCACTGTGCAACTGATGAAGTTGAGATATGCATTGAAAGTGGCCTGTACCATGATATGAAGCCTGATAACTACTTAGTGTTGCTACACAAGGCGTTAGCTCTAAGTAGCTGGTCATACCAAAATAGGCAGTGTGAGCTCAGGTGTGAGCCATACGTTACAATGTAAAAATATATACATGAAAATCAAAGGGTAACGACAAAAATGTACTCGAACATTGCCGCAGAGATGGCATAATACCAAAGAACTGTTCAAAAATGCTACACAATTGTTAGCTAAGAACAGCTGGTTATACCACGTGAGACAAGTGAGTGTGAGAAGAAAAATGAATCATGTGGATTCATAGGTCACGTTGCGTGACATAGGGCGCAAGTGGTGCGCATAAAGTTAAAAATTTGATACGTAGAATAACGAAAAATTAATGTTAAAAAAATCATCAGTTACGCGTTATGCAAAGCAATCTATTGCTAGGTTGAGATTGTAGGCAGATAGAGCCTGAGACGTGTGTAGAAGGTTGTATGTTCCCAGGATCAGGCGGTTCGATAAACGGTTTCAACCTGTCTATGCTTACTGATGTAGGTGTCGCACCTTGCATGATAATGAAGTATTTTGGCTGTCTGAGCAAAATCGGGTAAGGACCGCGATACTTTGGTTGTAGTGGTGCAACAGCAGTGTCGTTGCGAACGAGTACTCTCTTGCAGCTGTGGAGCTGCGGGTGAACGAAGACTGGACGAGGCGTATGTCTCGGCTGCTGTTCAGACATGTTACCGAAATGAAGTCGGAGGCGGGTAGCTTCGTCTTGTGGGTCATCCTGTGCGGGTAGTAGACGTGGGAGCTGACTAGGCAGGCGTAGATCCATGCCATACAAGAGTTGTGACGCAGACGTTTTAATGGATTCACGAGTACGGGAACGCATGGCAAGCAGAACTAAAGGTAGTGCATCGACCCAGTTGCCATTAATGGACGAGGATGCTAAAGCAGCTTTGAGTTCCCTATGCATTCTCTCTACCATACCGTTAGATTGGGGATGGTAGGCAGTCGTCTGGCGTAAGGTGCATCCCATGAACCGCAAGGTGGTTTTGAAACGATCCGATGAGAAGCAAGTGCCTCTGTCAGTGATGACCTCATTGGGAACACCATAATGGATATCCATGCAGAGATAAAACCGTTAGTTACTTCGTCTGCAGAAATGGTGCCAAGAGGTAATGCCGCAGGCCATCGTGTAAATCTATCAATCATAGTTAGAAGGTAGCTGAAACCTTGAACCTTTGTCAGATGAACTATGTCGATGTGGACGATGGCTAGGCGAGAAGTAGTTCGGAAATGTTGCAACTTAGAACGAGTGTGCCGTGTGATCTTGTTTTTCTGGCAAATGGCACACTCGGAGACCCATCGTTTAGCGTTCTGCCTAAGCCTGTGACCCCAGAAACGATCTGTAAGAAGTCGGACAGTCGCCTTGCTTCCTGGGTGAGAAATTGAGTGAATTGAGTCGAAAACTTTTCTCTGAAGGCTGGTCGGCAGAACTGGCTTGTTGGGCTGCGTACCCGTGAAGTAAACAATTGGTAAGCCTTCCCAGAGACGGCATATGAACTTGGTGGGGTGACGGGCTACTGATCTTTGAATGTGAATGTCACCGCGCTGTTCCGTTCGCAGGAGGGATGGCGTTAGTGCAGGTTCACTGAGTGTCACGGAGTTGACAGTGAATGGCGACGGCGAAGGTGGTTGTAGCGAGACGTCTGGCCTGGAAAGGGCGTCTGCAATGAAGTTTTGTTCGCCCTTGACATGAAAGATGTCAAATTGCCATTCGCTTAGACGTGAAAGCTGTCTTTCCACTCTGGCAGGGTACTTGGCGATAGTTGAAGTCGCGTTTCGAAGTGCGCTAACTAATGGTGCATGATCTGTGAAAACAACAAATCTGCTGCTGCCAATGATGCTGATAAAATGGCGCACTGCGTCGTGGATGGCGAGGAGTTCTCGACCGAAAGTGTCGTATCTCGTTTCTACTGGTTGGAGAGTACGCGAGTAGAAACTGATAGGCTTCCGAACTCCGTCGATCTCTTGTTCCAAAGTGGCTCCAATAGCGAATTCAGAAGCATCTGTCGTGAGTAGAAATGGTCGTTGAAAATCTGGATGCGTTAGCATTGTGGCATTTGCTAACGAGTTGATGGCGAGTCGAAGTAATTCCTCGTCTTCAGATGACCAAGTAATGATGGAATTCTTGCTAAGTCGTTTTCGATTCAGCAGGTGCCTGCACAAAGAATAAAGTTGCCTTGAAAAGCGAGAAAGGAACTTGCGATAGTAGTTTAGTACTCCCAGGATTTTCTGCAAATCGCTATCAGTCCTTGGTGACTTGATATTCTTGATTGAATTCGCCTTTGACGGCAAAGGTTGAATACCTTGTGGCGTGATACGATGCCCTAAGAAGTCCACGGATGTAGTTGCAATCTGCGTCTTGTCACAATTGATCTTGAGTCCGTGGTTGGATAAGTGTGAGAGGACATTTCGTAAATGCCTGGCATGAGATTCTAAGTCTGGACTGAATACCATTATGTCATCGAGATATGACATACAGTAAGCGGCGTCGTCGCGAAGTATGTTGTCCATGAATCTTTGAAATGTCTGTGTAGCACACTTAAGTCCAAAAGGCATGTAAAGATATTCAAAAAGGCCAAATGGAGTGATGACCGCAGTCTTTTCAATATCTTCTGGCGCTACCGGGATGTGGTGGTAGGCTTGTCTGAGGTCAATCACTGAGAAGAAATTGCTGCCGTTGAGTTTTTCAAGTAAGGTGTTAATATTGGGAATAGGATATGCATCAGATTTTGTCACTGAATTTAACTTTCGGTAATCTCCGCAGGCTCTGTACGATCCGTTTGATTTGGTGACTAAGTGCAGTGGTGACGCCCATGAACTTTTCGATGGTCTGATGATTCCCTCTTCCAACAGCCTTGAAAATTCCTCTTGGGCAGCTTTCAGTTTATCAAGGACCAGTGGTCGCTTCTTGAGTGCAATAGGTTGTCCTTCTGTGACGATATGGTGCATCGTGTTGGAGACTCGTAGCTCTGACTTGCTGAGATCGAAAAGCGACTTGTGTTCTCGAAGAGCTGCTGATATCTCTGCTGAATGATGCACTGGGGTTGGCTGAATGACCTGTAACTCCAAACGCTCGGAGGCAAGTGTCCAAAAACTTTGCTCAAGTTCGTTGGAGGGATCGATGATCTTTTGATTGGCAAGATCAACAATGAGCCGAAATTTCAAAAGGAAATCAAGGCCTATTATATTGTGTGAGACCTTGGCTATGATGAAGTTGTGAGTAAATTTACGCCGTAATCCTATGTTAAGTGTACGATACCGGAAGCCATTAGTTGGTATGGTATCGCCTGTAGCTGTTGCTAGTAGAACGCCTAGCGACACCCCGGCCAATGAATCACCCTTGAGAACTGAGACCGCTGCACCGGTCTCTACGATGAATTCTTCGCCAGTTCTGAATTCAAGAATATGCAGAAGTTCTTTGGGCTGTTTGGCCGGGTCATGCAAACAAGTAGGCTGGTGATTACGACTGACATTGTCTGTTTGATTATCTATGCGGCAAATTTGGCGTGGATGAAAAGAGTCAATAGGAATATCGGATTGTAAGTAATTTCTTCCTTATGGCGCCGGAAATTCTTCTCAATGGCAAAAACAGACTGGACATGAAAAAAATAACTTCTGATTATTATAGCAGCAGTTCCTTGGGGCATATCTGTTAAAGGATTGCGGGGATGTTAATCGCCGCCTATTGTTGTAATTTGTTTTGGGCGTAAAATTTGGTCGAGCGTTCACCTGATTAAGCTCGGATTTTCCTATGGCCAATCCTTCTAGAAATTTAGCCATGTTTGTTATTATCCTCTCTAAGGAAGAGATCCTATCATCCTGCGGGGAAGGACAGAAAGGTGAAGAATTTAACTTAGGTTCCAAAACCTTAAATTCTATCTTGCAGCTCTCAGATAAGTTATTTATATAGAGAGTGTTGGGAGCTGTTTGGCGAATAATTTTAGTAATTGTGGAAGATTGTTAATAAAAACTACTTTGGCCTCATGGTCAGAAATATTGGTTGTATACCAACGTTTCCGTAACTCCTTTAAAATCTCAATGGGACCAAGGTTTGGTATGTCTAACTGCGCATATTTATTTATTATCTGTTTAGTTTCTGAGGGACCCAGCAAGGATTATACTTTATTTTGGAAGCCCAAAATGGGATTGTGTAGTTTCCTAATGGCCTCGAGCTTCGAATAAATCTGTCGCTGTAATTCAGAAGGTAGTTTAGCGAAAACATTTGACAGCTTTTGATGACTGTCATAATATGGAAACGGGGAGAAATCCTAGTCCACGCGTATAAAGAATAGTTCGCTATCTCCATCAATATCTAAAATTGGACCTGACATTCTAACAATCTTACGGGATCTTAAATGCATAAATTTATAAACAAGAGGAAAATGTATGACTTTAAACGAAACGCTTATCCACAAACGGCTTCCACAATTGAAACTGAATCTTCCGCAGTTGAATCTGACGTGATGAGCGCAGAAAACAGATGAAATTATTTCCTTCACAAAATCACAAGTCAAAATTGTACACTTTCGTACAGTCAATGTTCTTTCACAAAATTTAAAAACATTTTGTGTATGCATTCCAGTTTGGAACCCAAGATCCCAAAATATACAGTTTTTACGTAGAAAAAAATTTTGAATAGAACACTTTCCTTTACAAAAATTCCCAAAAAAGAAATTGCCTATAAGACAACGACTTTAGAAAGATAAACAACCAGAATAAAACGTGGTATACGCAAATGTCAATTTACAGTACTCACAAAAAAAGGAAAAACAAGAGAGTCGATTGTATTTATACCAAAAGTTTGCTAATTACTCAAAAAAGCAGTACAGTTCTCATTATCCTGGCGGAGTCGTCAATTTGTAAAAGCACCCAGCTTCAAGTAAATGCCGTACGACGTTACAAAGTCAGTTAGGAGCCAAGGGTGGTTGAGTTAGTACTGTTTGAAGTACTTATTAGGGTCGGTTTTGCGTTCTCCGGCAAATTCCGAGAAAGTCAATTAGTGTAGCACTGTCTATAAGTACTCCTAGACACTTGAGACCAGCTCTGGTTGACTTGGGTTATTGTTCCTTCTGTTGTGGCGTTGACATCCATGTCGAGTGTGTAGCTGAGTAATAGCGTTGAAGTTCTGCATTAAATGGCTCACTGAATGGATCAACTGTAGATGTTGCTCCGTCTTGCTAGTTGTACAGCAACAAGAATGTCATGACTGAAATTGCCAATGTGTGTGAAGTAAGCCCAAAAATCAGCGTAGGTGACGATAGCAGACAGCACGCACACGTAACGCACAGCAGAAGGCAAACGCGACAACTGACTTGCATGGTAAATTCACCGTGCTTAAATAGCCTTAATTGGGCAGCTCGCACGCCATTGGTTAACGGCAAATTTCGCTTGTTTCTCATTGGTGCCGCGTAAATTGAATTGAATTTAATTTACGCAATATGTCGGCGAATTGTTTTGAGTCGTTGCACAACTATTAAATATTTAATACATTCAAGTTTGCGAACATGATATGAAAATGACCAGTTAAGTACCTGCATTTGTCAGTATAAACTATGAAATTTATATTTTACTAAAGGCAATTCATTATGTAGACTGGTTTCGACTTTCTTGGGAACTCATCATGTACCGGCGAGAATTTGCTGCGAACATGTCTCGAACATGGACACTTCCATAATATAAATTTTCCTTTCAAAATTATTACCATTTCTTATCAACATGTAGTCCAAAATTGTAAACAGACCATTTGCTTCTCTTTTTAATACAAACATCAAATTCTTCATTTCATTAGATAGCTCAAAATATGTTTACTGTTTATCATAACCATGTTTGCTTATCGTGCATGCATAATCCAAGTGTCTAATATAAATTGGCAATTCCAAAGTTTTCCTATTTATATAGGTTCCTTCCAAATAGCGTATAAATATACCACCTACTGACATGGATATCAGCTCTCACAAAGGATCACTTCCAATCGGTTTTAAAGTCATAAAGAAACATACAATAAGTTTGTAACACGCGGCTCCGCGTTACAACCCAACGAATTAAAATTTTTGAGGTCAAATAGTCTGATTCTGGTTTTACACAATATTTCTCTTAACTGTGATTTAAGCAACAATCTCTGTTAGTTTTAAGCAGTTTTAATTGAGATTTATTGGACTCCAATTTTAATGGCAATTAAAAGAGTTTTGTTTAATAAAAAGACACACCCAAGCGCGATACTCCGGTAACATGCAATGGGTTTATGTGACTTAACGCTCAAAGACAGGATTTATATATTTTATATATTTTGTGTGATCTAGCCTTTCTTACATAACCACTAACAGTTTAATTAAGACTTTATGGATTTCTATTTTGTGCATTTCTCAATCATATATTCGAAACCCTGGAGCAAATGGTTTCGTCGAAAGGCCACACCGGGAACTGAAAGCGGCGTTTAAGGCTAGCGCAGAAGAAAATTGGCTTGCGGCTTTGCCGAAAGTACTCCTATCAATGCGTACAAGACCTCGAGAGCCGATCAAATGTAGCTCCGCTGAAATGGTATTTGGCGAATGTCTACGGCTGCCTGGCGAACTAGTCCGATCACGCTCTGAAACTGCGATAACGATGAACGATCCGGCATTTCTGTTTCCACTTCGCAGTTACCTACAGTATAACGCTCAGAATCGGCCGATCTGTCCTACACGTCAGCAACATGGTCCAATCTATAAACGCAAAGATTTTGATAGCTGCAAATGGTTCTTCGTCAACAACGACATGGATAACAGGATTCTAGCCAAACCGAAGCGCGGTCCTTATCGTGTGTTAGATCGACGTCAGAATTACATAATTTTGGAGATTAATGGCAAAGCTGAAGCTGTCTCCAAACACAGATTATCCCCGGCCGACGTTGATCCAAATGACCCGCTGTTCCACGATGTTGACCTATCAGGCGGCGAAGAAACGATTATTCCACCTCCAGACAGTTTTGCTGACCACGGGCTGACGCCCGACATCTCACCAGCAACAGAGCCAACTGACGCCGTCACGCCGCCGCGAGATATAGAGGAACCAGAGTCAGTGTCGACAGAGCCAACATCAGTGTTTACTCGTTACGGCAGAGCCATAACACCTCCTGTAAGGTTAGCCCCCTTCATTGTGTACTAATTTTCATTGTCGTGGGAGGTGTATGTAACACGCGGCTCCGCGTTACAACCCAACGAAGTTCAATTTTGACAAATATAGTTCTCTTTAAGGTCAAATAGTCTAATTCTGGTTTTACACAATATTTCTCTTAACTGTGATTTTAGCAACAATCTCTGTTAGTTTCAAGCAGTTTTAATTGAGATTTCTTGAACTGCAAATTTAATTGTAATTAATAGGGTTTTGTTTAATAAAAATACACACCCGCGCGCGATACGCCGGTAACATGCAGTGGATTTATGTGACTTAACGCTCAAAGCCAGGATTTATATATTTTGTGTGATCTAACCTTTCTTACATAACCACTAACAGTTCAATTAAGTTTCTATGGATTTATATTTTATGTATTGCTCAATCATTTATCCGAAACCCTACAGTTTAGTGGATTTATGTGATTTAACACTCAAACCTAGCATACAGTGGATTTTTGTGACAACGCAAAACTTGGATATATATTTTGTGCTTATTGTGACTTTTTTATACGATTTTTATCTTTGCATTGCAACATTGTGTTCAACAATAACTTTTTTACTAAGCTTTCTCACATTACCCTTTCGGGAAAGGGCCAGGGATTAATCATGAACGCGGATCGTAATAACAGCTACCAGATATTATTTAGGAGGACTATATCGCACTAAATAGACAACTAGCTCGCAGAACCTCTTACATTAGCTACAAAACCTCCTACATAAATGGTGCCCCGTTTCGTCGAACTCACAGCCAACAAAGAATTAATCAGCATCTAGCTTTTGAGAACTTCAAGCACTTTGGATGAATGCCACAAAAGAAAGTAAATCCTAAGACACAAATCACAGCAAAACACTCTCTCAAGATCACAATGCCCGAAGACAGCCGCACGATGACGGGTGAGGAAGATGTAACACTGACATCTATTCTCGACAATACTCACACACATAAGATGACGCCCAGTTAAGGAAATTCAGGAAGCCCGGTGGTGAGCCCAACAACAGGCCGCACTATCACAAGGACACAGTACAAAATATTTCAATTCGATCCAGGCTACCTTGTCGAGTAGGTTGACCATGTTACTTTATTGGCCAATTTGTCCAATAAAACAGACGAGGATTCAACATTTTTGAGGGCTTAGAAGACAATCCCAATGTCTTTCAGACACGGAATTAAAAACAACCTGCATCAATACATTGAGGGAACATGTGCGCAGCCATGGCAGAGCCTGCAACGCACCGTCAAGCAGCGCTTGACACCAGATCGAGAAGACGGGCTTACAGAATTGATTAACCAGATGTCCCTAGGTAGCCGCACGCCTTCTAAGCTATTTAGGGAGGTGGAGCAGAAAGCCTTGGAATTAAATCAGCCCAAGGATATCTTAATGCAACTATTCATACAGAAGCTCCCTCCGGCATTCCAAGAGATGGTCACGTTCCTGCACGAATCTGTCGAAGTGCAAGACGACGTCCAGACAAGTGGTGGAAGAAACACCACTACAGCTCACCTGCCCCATAATAAATATACACACACGCGGGCAATACACAAGGAACTTGCGGTGGATTTATTATTTGATTCTATGCAGCAGGACATCAGAGTTCAATGGATTATTATAACTAAATCATTTAAAACCTAGCAAACAGTGGAATAATTATTTGTGATGTTTTTTTCAAGACTGTTTTTACACGATTTTTATCCATCAATTATCAGTGACAATATTTTTCAGTGACTTTAAACTAAATTGCTAATCAATCTGGATTTATATATCATCATATATTTTCAATTATTTACATGTATTCATCACGATTTAGACGTTTGTGTTCTTAATGATTACTTGCATTTATAAAACATTCAATTGTGTTGACAATATATCGTTTTGTTGCCGTCTAGAGCACGGTCAGTTTTGTTTAACTGTAAATTGATTCATGCTTAGCTACACCATTTGCAATAAACGGATTGAAATGGATGATTTTTCTTACATCACCTTTCGGGAAAGGGACATTAATTAATCCTGAACGCGGATCCTAATAACAGCTACCAGATATTATATAAGAGCAAAATTTCGCACTAAATAGAAAACTAGCTCACAGAACCTCTTACATTAATTAAAAAAACCTCCTATAATATTATTTAATCTGAGTTAGTGTTGAAGTTGCATTGTCGAGACTTTATATTATGTTAGCTTCACTACTGCAGGTATACATTTACGTCGAGGATATTGTACCGTCCCATTTTCCCACATTCCTCACCAAAATTTATAATAAATAATAGGCGTAATACCGGCTCCTACTGATGAGTAGCCAGTAAGCAGGAATCGAATTTGCACAAGATTATATTTTCCGTTCATGATGTCTTTGGTTTATGCTTCTGGTCATTTTGAACAAATTTTTACTAGGTTGGCAGCACCTGATACATAATAGCATATATATTAGTTCTCCGTTACAAACAGTATCAAACTGTTATATATTTAATTGAATGGTACCATGATTATCGCGAAATATGATAACTGATATCGATCAAGGCCAGAGTGGATGTATTTACTGGAGTAGAATGCGTTCATAAATAGTTTTAATTCTCAATTTTGGTGAACTGTAGCATATATTGAAATACATCCAGTTCCTTTCGTGTATGGGCTCGGCAACCATAGTGTTAGTACCATGTACCATTTCGGTACTATTATTTTGGTTTCGGGTACTGACACAATAGCCATCATTAAACAATAAAGATTTCGCGGGTGGTGATAACAATTCTTTAAATCAATTTTACGAACTTGAATAAAACATCAATCCTATTGTGTTTAACCATTCGTCGAACAACATAACAAAACTATTGCCAGTTTCAAACCACTGACGCTTTTCGAACTCTTATGATCATCATTAGAGTACGACGGCAAACTTACCAGCGAGGATCAAACCGCATTGCATAAATATATGAATATCCTAATTAGATATGCAGATCTCATGACTAGTAGTCTTACATGCATTGTACGTGAATGGAAATGTCGGCTGCACAATTTCTATGCAGTCACGAGCATTAACTGTTTGTAGCTTTTGCCACACATCTATATGTATAGACAATACAATTAAACAATAATTGATTGCGCGGGTGGTGGTAACAATTCTTTAAATTAAGTTTGCAAGCTTGAAGTAAACACAAATCCCATTGTATTTAACCATTCGTCGAACAACATAACAAAACTACCGCGAGCCGCAACGCACTGACACGTTTCGACCTTCTATGATCGTCGCCAGAGAAAATCATCCCCAGTATATATTCCAATGCTGCGTTTTGCGTACGCGGGTAATAGCTTTGCACGGACAGTTTCACAAAGATCCGATTGATCACAATTTCCAATTTTGTTTTGTCTTTGTATATATATATATATAAGATATTTAACTCACACTGTTGCTTATATTTATATATATGTGTTTATACATATTTATATATATTTCATATATTTCTATAAGGTGTGAATAAATAAATATACAATTTGATTTATTGGTTAAAAAACAGGAATAAAAAAGAAAAATAATAATTTATTAGAAATATGCAAACGTATATATATATATATATATATATATATATATATATATATATATATATATATATATATATATATGATTAGAGATATTGGACTCACACTGTTGCATATATATATATATATATATATATGTTTTTATACATATTGATATGTATTTTATATATTAATATAAGGTGTGAATAACCTAATAAATAATTATTACTTGTAGGGGTTTTTTGCGGGGTTGCTATCTAGTTCATGATTCTATACCCGTCCTACATATCAATGGTGGCTATTATTACTACCCGTGCACCTAATCAGTCTCTGATCCTTTTCGGATGGTTGATATGAGAAAGCCGAAACTTGGTTTCATACATATATTAGATATAATGTTGCAAATAGAAATATAATTCACAGTTAGTCCACACTGACCATGTGTAGGTCGACAATAAAACAGATTTTAATGCAAGAATAGGTCTTAAACACCATTCACAGTTAAACTAAATTGTCCGTCTTCTAGACGACAAAAGTTAAAATGATTTATGTTTACAAAGAGAAATGTTTTATGCACAATCAGTTATTCGCATATAAATGTCTGAATTGAACTGTATTTATACCATCGATTTAAAACATATGATGACATGGAAAAAGTCATCGTTAAAAGTTATCATTAAAAATGAAGGGGTAAGCCCCATAAAGACTTCAATGACAAAAACTCGATTGAAAATACATGATGACATGAATGGAATCAAGGTTAAAAGTTATCACTAAAAAGGAATATGTAAACCGTTTAAAGACTTCAATGACAAAAACTCGATTGAAAATACATGATGATATGAATAGAATCAATGTTAAAGGTTATCACTAAAGATGAATATGTAAACCGTTTAAAGACTTCAATGACAAAACTCACAAATGTTTAGTTCACTGCTTGTTAGGGTTTTAATTCATGTCAATATATTAATCCATTATTCTATGTGGACAGTAAGTTCTTCACATAAATTTCGAATAATCCAACTAAGCAAAATAAATCCGCAGTGACACAATAGTCCACCGCGTGATCCTCGCGGATCGCGCGCGGTTCTGTTTATTTAATAAAAACCCTATTAATTACAAATAAAATTGCAGTTCAAGAAATATCGATTAAAACTGCTTGAAACTAACAGAGATTGTTCCTAAAATCACAGTTAAGAGAAATATTGTATAAGAACAGATTTAGATTATTTGACCTTAAAGAGCACTGTATCGAACATCGTTGGTTTGTAACACGGAGCCGCGTGTTACATACTAATATATATATATATATATATATATATATATATATATATATATATAGGATAAGTAGGATATTGGACTCACACTGTTGCTTATATTCATATATATGTTTTTATACATATTGACATGTATTTTATATATTGATATAAGGTGTGACTAGCGTAATAAACAAATAATAAGAATAGAAAATATTCATGTTTAACAATTAACAATGGTCCTTCTTCTTCAAAAAAATATATATAAAGATGTTACGATATTATATTTAGATATATATGTATATAGATATAATGAATTATTTTAGTCATATGAGCAAATATTCTTATGCAATTATTTCTAAGAGTTGATTAACTTCGCATTGTGCTTACGATTAGTTTTTGAAAAACGTTAGTTGTCCATACTATCTCTACCTTTCTCTCTTTAATCTTTCACCTAAGCGTCGCTATGACATTCACTCTCCATCCATCTAAGTAACTTGCTGCTCCATATTTGAACTAATTTGTTACTATGTGCGCAATACCTCATACACCATTGTATACATTAGAGTTCCCGGCTTTAAATAAAATACAGTATATGACAGTCAAGGTTTTAGTTTTATCATTTTTGAATTTTGATTACCGTGACATAGTAGCAATACAGTTATAACAAATAAGAAGAGGTTCGATACTGTCTCTCTCCCCTACAATATTCTGCATACGAGATGAGATTATGTTTACCGGGAATTTGAGATAGCTGAGGTAAGGTTTGGTCTGCTAATTACAAATAGTTATATATTGAGTTTAGTTACTGAGACAAATTATATGATTAAAACTAGTGTAGAGTCAAAAAAAAATAAATAGAATGGTTTTGGAACGAGGTTACCACATTTGCTTAAATCTGCTATTGTGATTATTATACTGTGTATAGTTTCCTGAGGATGGTGCTGGAAAGTACGCACCGAAACGTCGCCAGTAAACAAAGATGTGATACAACCGCATTTCCATTGGAACGAATAATAACTCAACCCGATTAAATACAAAACAAAATTGGAAATTCTAATCAGTCGGATCTTTGTGAAACTGTCCGTGCAAAGTTATTACCTGCGTACGCAAAATGCGGCATTGGAATATATGAAGCTAGCACTCCGACAAAATTCAAAGAATACTTGAGTATCCCCAATATATGTTAAAAATAATTGCACACTTGGCAACACGATAATTTAGGAATATATGCAATACAATCAACATTTAATCCAAAACATACTGAATTTTATCCGGAGATTAATCTAGATTTTCAATTCTTCTTCATCGACTAAAACAGCAATCGTAAACCAACATATATTGATTGATGAAAACCTGCATTTTAATTTCATCGCCTGTATTCTGACACAACCGTAACAGATTGCAAGCAAGTGCCCAAATTTGCGTCCTGCTCAAACTCAACGAGTATACCAGAGGGAAAAAAAAGCCATAATTAGGGAATCATTACCGTGAAAATAATTGAAAAGCAAACGAGATCTGGTAGTTGAATCCGTTCCAAAAATAAATCCAGGCTACATCAATGTTAGTGCCATATGATGTAAAATTGAACCTTCCATATGCACTCGAACTTTTACATTTATAATAATGTTACTATTGCATAAATGTGTTCAACTTTAATCTGTAGACATATGTAAAATTGATCACATTAAAGAAAAATACTGGTGTAGGAATTAGGTCTGGGCATTTGGCGACTATTCCTATTTTGGTTCGGGAAACTTGCGGGAATATTTGGATGTTTTTCAAAAGTTTATGAAATTTACAATCATTTGCTAAAATTGCTAAGAGAAAGCCTCCCTCTTCGATCATTCTTAAATTGTTAAGTAATAAACTTCGAAAAATATTTGATCCTAATACTGTTTTGAATATTGGCTATGAAAATCCGTTGCATGGTTATATGTAGGGGGAAAATAAATGTTGAGGGCAAGTTATACTAACTATTACACTCTATAGCAAAACACTAAATTTTGTCAGTATATTAGCTGTCTAAATTATTATGCAACTGCTAGTCACTGTTTTCACTCATTCATACATGAAACTGCTTTCAATGTGTACCTTCGTCTTACAAATTTTCAGGCCAGAAAACCTTTGTTGCAAAAATTTGTTATTAATACTAGTGATAGTATTATTTGGAATGACTCATTACTTCATACTATACTTTGCATAATTATCTGATTTTAACTTTTTCTTGCAGCTTGACACTATAAAAATAATAATATTAATACATTTATTTGACAACAAAGGCCAACAGGACCAACCATTGAAATAACAAACCAAAGGTAAGGTATGTGGAGATGAATGAATTTGTGACTGGAAAAGTATTTAATCACAGGGGAGGGAGGAGTTGAGGAAGAGAAGTGCTTTCATCAACTTCAAGATAGTACAATCTGGTGAAAAAGAGAGATTCTATTTTACTAGACAGGATCAACTGGAGTAAAATCCATGAAGGGTTCGAGCCTCAATGCGGGGTAGGCTGGTAACGGACAGACGAATTTGAGTGTTCGTTCAAAAGTGATGGCGGACCGGTAGCAGACGACGACCGACGGAGTTCTTTGTCGTGGATATTGAATTTCTGTAGGTAAGTATTGACTAGGATGAAGTCGAATGGAAGCTTGTATTTCGTGCATGGTTTACTGGCTTCCGTTGAGCGAGGTTATGACTGATGATAGGCGAGGGGAATTAATGTCCAATGTTAACTGTCGGGTGGTCCAGTAGACTTTTCGAGTTTCCGGTCGTTCGCTGAAACAAAAAGGAAAAAAATTATTTGAGCAAAGCGTGGTAAAGTGTTTTCTATTTGGATGCGATAGGATGAAAAATGAGAATAGAAATGGTATCAAGGAGTTAAGAGTGAGAAATTTAAAATCAGACGGTAAAAGTAGATTTCACCCTCCGAAGCTTGTAACAAGAGAATAAATTGGGAATGAAAGAAGTGTTATGGTTTAAGAAGGAACTAATGGCGCTTCCAATCGGTCGTCTCGCATAGAAATTTGTTAAAGAAGTACTTGTGGGCCGCCTTTTTAAATTCGTGCTGGGATAAGAGCTTTATTTCCGTGGGAAGTGCGTTGAAAATACTAGTGGCTTTGGAATAGAGAGAGATTTTGTTAAATATATTAGGACTATGGTGGCATTGGATTGAAGATTGCTAGAGCGTGAGGCGTAGTGGTGACTTGGGTGAGCGAAGTTGAACAGTGATAGGAAAGTTGTGATCTTATGAATAAAAAAATGACTCATAGGTGACGGGTAAACCAAAGCGGTAGAAAGTTGGCCAGGAGTAGGCGTTCCCGATAATTTTGGCTGTGAGGGAAGACTCGCTTTAGAAATCTGGAGGAGATCTGTTTGATGGCGTACGAGGCTAGAGTGAGAGGACAGTAGAATTCGCTAGCGTATGAAACGAGGGGTAGGACATAGATCTTGAATAGCGTAAGTTGTAGAGTGAGATTGTTTGTCTTGTAGCAGATCAAACGGACCCATTTGAAGAGTTTGGAAGTAGTGTGTGTAAGGTGTGTGGTGAAGTCTAGAGATTTTGAAAAATAGATACCAAGGTGTTTGGCCGAATCTATCATTTCAATATCTAGGGGATAATTATCATCCGGGAGAGAAGAGAATGGGTCGGAGGAGAGTTTCATCAAACGAGTCTTGGGAGGGGGTATAGTTTGAGACCGATATTGCTAAGCTGCGAATGGAACGAGGATAAAAGCTTCGATATAAGGGGTAAGGAAGGGTTGGATGTTGTGGGGTTGCTGAATACTATGACCATGTCATCCGCATATTTAAACAGCTTAAAAAGGTTGTCCTCAACCTGTACCTATGCGAGTGTAAGGTTGAAAAGAAAAGGACCAAGTACGGAGCCCTGGGGAACTCAAGATCGGATAAGGGCTGGCCTCGAGTGACTATTTCCGACTTTTACAGTTGCGCATCGGTTTCGGAGATAGTAACTGATAAGATTGAGGACGTTGTCGCAGATACCACTGCTCAATAAGGCGGATTCAATTGCTGAAAATGACAAAGAATCAAAAGCCTTGGATATATCTAGGAAGAGGAGAGTGCATTCATGACCTTTGGAGAAAGAGGAGTAGCAGTGATTAAGGACACTGACTAAGTTGGTGGAAGAGGAGCGGCCATTCAGGAAGCCATGTTGATCGTCGAGGAGATAGAAGTTGTCCTGAGACTTAATGAAAGGGTAGATTATGTTGTATAAGACCCTGTCGAATATTTTAGTGAAAGAAGGGACGATAGTAATTGGCGGAGATCTTTGAATGAGGAGATCGACGAAGTGCCATTTTTAGGATAGGAGAGATCGTCGAATTAAGCCATTCCGGAGGAAGATAGGTAGTTTCGAGGCATCGGTTGATGACATCGGCAATCAGAGAGAAGAGATTCCAGCCAAAAAGTGCTATCATGCTGACCGAGACACCGTATTGATCAAATTGGTGTTTGGATTTGATGTCTTTAATTGCTTGAGCGACGGAGGCCGGTGAAACGTTGAACCAGCGTAGGTACTCAGCGTTTCCGTTGTCTAACATCTCGGCAGGCGGAGTGGGAGTCGAGAAGGAGTCGAGGAGATAACTTAAATAATCGTCGGCCAAGCAGGAGTCGTCCGACTGAGAGAAGTTTATATATGAGGTTTTTGGGCTTTTGTAGCAATTGGTGTTTGATGACTGCGAACTTTATCCGAGAGTTAGGAGCCGTGCGGATGCGTCTCTCGATATTAAGCGCTTGTTTGTTGATAACCTGTTTAATGTGCTCATCGATACGTCGCAGTGCGAGAGCGCGAGCAAGTGATGATGTGCGAGTCTAGAGTGGCGTGCAAGATTGTCGCGTGCCTTAAGCAAGGTGTTCAACTTGTTTGGCACGTGTGTGTGTTGAAAAGATGTGGCAGAATTAAAGTGGGAGGATAGGATGTTATGGACTTCGGAAAAGCATGAGGAGAGTGTTGGGAGGGGCCCCCAATTTGGCATCAAAGAGTCGGGAGCATGAGGAGAGTTTGTTTGGGAGAAGAAGGTCCCTCCAATTAATGGCATCACAGAGTCGGTGAAACGCTTCCCAGTTGGTAAATCGCCTGAATGATTAAGTGCCCTCTCTAGAGATAAAGGATAAAAGAGGAATAAGGAAGGATACCTGACAGTGATCGAGATTAGGGAAGATCTCCCGAGATTGGACATTGGTCACCTCTTTGTTGGAGAGGACACACTCAGGTAGGTTTTTCCCTTGCGTAGGAAAGTGCACGTATTGTTTTAGTAGGTTATACGGGAAGAGCCAAAGCAACGATGACTTTCAGAAGTTAGATTTTTCCAGTTTACCAGGGGGACGTTAATTTCGTTCACAACGACGTAACGATCGGAGTGCAGAGAGAAAAAGGTGGACAAAATTTGAGCCTCACGAGTGTCGTCGATGATTTAGAGATTGGGGGTCTGTAGACAACACAAGTGGAGTGGTACTTTGGTATAGGATCTATTTGTCATGTTGTAACGGGTGGATAAGGCTAATCGAAGATTGAAGTTTGATGGAGGCGAACATTTGGCTCGAGATGAGCTCTGAGCGACGTGGTGGAGCATAGGCAGCCAGGACTATCCGGGTCGACCTACAGTTCTGGCAAGAGGGAGCTGAGCTGAAGGGCTGAGTCGATATCTCGATGGCCTTGGGCGTCTTAATTTATTCGGTTCTGGATTGCACCGGTCGTGAAAGTGACATGACGTGGAGATGTGGGTCTGTCAGAGGAGATAGGGGGAGAGGGTCCGTTATTTGGGGACTTTACGCGGCGTGGTCGGCCACGACGACGCGGTAAAGCTTGAGATTGTGGGGGAACGGTCGTGGAGTATGGGCTATTGGTGAAGGGAAGCCCTTCAAACCGGGAGGAGGTCAGCAGGAAGGGTCTAGAGAAAGGGGCGTCGCCGAGGATGCCGCCGTAAAGTGAGCGGCGTTTCTTTGGATTGCTCCAGCCCGGAAAGGCGTGACTAGCTGCAGGAGGGGGAGTGGTGTCTGGCTGAGGGATCTGAGCTTTCTCTATTGTCCTTTGTAGTAGCGTGCAGTCACGCTTTAATTTGACTTTGCCAGACGATAATAAGGGTGATTGCGATTTGAGATGACTAAGCTCGTCGTCAGACAGTCTTTTGTGTGAAGAAAGCACAAAAGCGCGACCTTTGCCCGAAGAGACCTCTTTGAGGTGGCTGAAGTTATCCCCCAGTTGCCTGATGAGATCCGAGGCCAGATCGTCCTTTGAGAGAGGGGAGCGTGGAGACCAGAGAAAGAGGTTGCGCTTACTGTGGTTTTGCAGGGCAACCTCCCTAGCTACACCGTCCAAAAACTCGTCAGCCTGACGCAATAGGTGGGGCTGCAGGGTGGAGATCGAAAGGTTGCCAGTTAGAGCTCCAAGTAGTCCTGTGACATCAGCCATTTGTTGCTGGAGGTCAGCAAGATTGGAGATTAGCTTTTGGGTTAAGAACGGGGAGATGGGGGCTGGCGATAAAATCTGGTTCATGGTGGAGTGAGATAAAAAAAGCAGATATAGTGTAGATTACGATGAGAGAGAAAAAATGGGTATAAATGTCTATAAGAAACGGAAAAATCCGATGAGCTAAAAGTAGGTCCTTGGGATATGTAGGTAAATTCCAAGAAAATTGTGTAATTAATTCCAGGTGTATCCCGGAGATAAAATCCGACATGAAACGTGAGAATCTAAAAATAAGAACAAAATTAAACCCGATCTCCTTTTAAAATTAGAGAATTATAGGAAACCACAAGCACGCCCACTCCGGTCTTTGCGCTCTGCCAGATCATTTTATCCGTAAAATGAATCATTAATCCATGTTCTATTGTATATAATGATCCTATTTAAAAATTATAATGCTAATAAATTTTTATTCTGCACCAAAGACCATTTGGTCTACAATTGAAAATGTCAAGAACAAATTCAAAATTATTGGTAGGCATAGTTGAGTTAAACAGTCACTAGCAAATTATTCAAAGATAATGACGAAGACGAGGCCGTTAAAATTAAACGCCCCGGCTTCAAGTAAATGCCGTACGACGTTACAAACTCGGTTAAGGTGCTCTGAATAGAGATTTGTTACTGATAGGGGGCCCTTAAGAGGGCCTGGTCGTGCGTTCTCCTGAATTATTCAGAGTGTGAAGATGTCCTAGAGCCTTGGGTGGACTCTGGTTGTTGTCGCTCCCGTGGTTGAGTTGTAATCACGATGTGGATAACGTCGTTCAGGTTCTGCAATTAATTGGCTCGTCTCGCTGGTTGTACCGCAACAAGATGAGTCACGGATGTAGCCAATTGTTGGTGAAACTATCAAATCACCAGCGTAGGTATTGACAGCCGACAGAACGCACACGCGTAACGCAAACCAGAATGCAAATGCAACAACTGACTTGCATGGTAAATTGCCGTGCTTAAATAGCATGCCATGTCTACTTGCACACTATTGGTTAAACGGCAAGTTTCGCTTTTTTCTCATTGGTGCAACGTAAATAAAATTGAATTTAATTTACGCAATATGTCGGCCATTAATTTGTGTCGTTACAACACTTTCCTCTCTGAAAAAAAGGAAAAAAATTCCTCTCTGCGAGGCTAGATAAGAAATGCATGACAGAGTTCGAACCAAGTTAAGCAAAAATATGATGAACCATAAATGCTGGGCTAAAATATGCTTGTTGGTTGCTTCAACAATGATATGATGCCAGGTAACCACTAGGAATTGCTACACAAATTGTTAGCTCTAGTGGTCGGTCATACCACGTGAGGCAAAATAGAGCAGTGTAAGTTTTGGGAGCCGCAGCGTGAAGATTTCGAGGTAAATCGCCTCTGAATTTGCCAGGTTTAAGTTAAAACCTAAGCAGGTTGGATCGTTGTCAATGTGTTTGTATACGACCAAAGGAGCTAGAGTGCTCGACGTTGTGGTCATGACATTTGTAGAGTGGTCTTCGTGCAATTGATGAAGTTGAGATATGCATTGAAAGTGGCCTGTACCATGATATGAAGCTGATCACTACTTAGTTTTGCTACAAAAAAGCGTTAGCTCCAAGTAGCTGGTCATACCAAAATAGGCAGTGCGATGTCATGTGTGAGAAATACATTGTAATGTAAAAATATATACATTAAAATCAAAGGTAACACATAAAAATATGTACACGAACATTGCCTCAGAGATGGCATAATACCAGAGAACTTATCAAAAATGCTACACAATTGTTAGCTAAGAACAGCTGGTTATGCCACGTGAGACAAATACGAAAAATAAGGTAAGGTTAAAAAAATTTTGATAGTTAATATTAATCAAAGGCACCATGAACGGAAAGTATAATCTCATGCACATTCGTTTCGTGCTTACTGGCGACTCATCAGTAGGAGCCGGTATTACGCCCTTTAACCACTATATATTTGGTAGAAGAATGTGGAATAATAGGACGGTACAATCTCCTAGACGAATGTGTAAACCTGTAATAGTGAAGCTAACATAATCTGAAGTCAACGACAATACGACTTCAATGCTACCTCACACTATATAATATATATACCGAGTCTGTAAAGGATACTAACACTATGGCTATTGTGTTAGTAACTGATACCTTTTTGAAATCGATGAGTACCGGATACTAACACTATGGTTTCCGAGTCGGTACATGATACCAACCTGATGGATATAACTTTATGCTAAAGTTCACCCAAATTGAGAATTACAACAATTTCCGAACACCTGTTACTCCAGTTAAACCATACACTCTGGCCTTCATCGATATCAGTTATCACATTTCGCGGTAAGCATGACATCATTCAATTCAATATATTACAGTTAAATACTGTTTTGTTGCGAAGAACTAATATATATGCAAGTATGTATTAGGTTTTGCGAAACTAGTAACAAATTAGTTCAGTTGTGACCAGAAGGATAAACCAAAGGCAGCATGAACGGAAAGTATAATCTCATGCACATTCGTTTCGTGCTTACTGGCGACTCATCAGTAGGAGATTATACTTTCCGTTCATGCTGCCTTTGGTTTATCCTTCTGGTCACAACTGAACTAATTTGTTACAAGGTTCGCAAAACCTAATACATACTTGCATATATATTAGTTCTTCGCAACAAAACAGTATTTAATAATAAATGCTAACGTTTAAAAAACAATTACGCGTTATACAAAGCAGGACATTGAGATTGTGAGGCAGACGGAGCCTGAGACGTGTGTAGAAGGTTGAACGCTCTCAGGATCAGGTGGTTCGATAAACGGTTTCAACCTGTCTATGCTTACTGATGTCGGTGTAGCGCCTTGCATAATGATGAAGTATTTTGGTTGTCTGAGCAAAATCGGGTAAGGACCGCGATACTTTGGTTGTAGTGGTGCAACAGCATTATTGTTGCGAACGAGTACTCTCTTGCAGCTGTGGAGCTGTGGGTGAACGAAGACTGGACGGGCGTGTGTCTCGGCTGTTGTTTAGACATGTTACCGAAATGAAGTCGAAGGCGGGTAGCTTCGTCTTCTGGGTCATCTTGTGCCGGTAGTAGACGTGGGAGCTGACTAGGCAGGCGTAGATCCATGCCATACAAGAGTTATGACGCAGACGTTTTAATGGATTCACGAGTACGGGAACGCATGGCAAGCAGAACTAAAGGTAGTGCATCGACCCAGTTGCCATTAATGGACGAGGATGCTAAAGCTGCTTTGAGTTCCCTATGCATTCTTTCTACCATGCCATTAGCTTGGGGATGGTAGGCAGTCGTCTGGCGTAAGATGCATCCCATGTACCACAAGGTGGTTTTGAAACGATCAGATGAGAAGCAAGCGCCTCTGTCCGTGATGACCTCATTGGGAACACCATAATTGGATATCCAGGCAGAGATAAAACCTTTAGTTACTTCGTCTGCAGAAATGGTGCCAAGAGGTAAGCCGCAGGCCACCGTGTAAATCTATCGATCATAGTTAGAAGGTAGCTGAAACCTTGAACCTTTGTCAGATGAACTATGTCGATGTGGACGATGGCTAGGCAAGAAGTAGATCGAAAATGTTGCAAATTAGAACGAGTGTGTCGTGTGATCTTGTTTTTCTGACAAATAGCACACTCTGAGGCCCATCGTTTAACATTCTGCCTAAGTCTGTGACCCCAGAAACGATCTGTAAGAAGTCGGACAGTCGCTTGGCTTCCTGGGTGAGAAATTAAGTGAATTGAATCGAAAACCTTTCTCTGAAGGCTGGTCGGCAGAACTGGCTTGTTGGGCTGCGTAACCGTGAAGTAAACAATTGGTAAGCCTTCCCACAGACGGCATATGAACTTGATTGGGTGACGGGCTATTGATCTTTGAATGTGAATGTCACCGCGTTGTTCAGTTCTCAGGAGAGTTGGCGTTAGTGCAGGTTCACTGAGTGCCACGGAGTTGACAGTGAATGGTGACGGTGAAGGTGGTTGCAGAGAGACGTCTGGCCTAGACAGGGCATCTGCAATGAAGTTCTGTTTGCCCTTGACGTGAAAGACGTCAAATTGCCATTCGCTTAGACGAGAAAGCTGTCTTTCTACTCTGGCAGGGTACTTGGCGATAGATGAAGTTGCGTTTAGAAGTGCGCTAACTAGTGGTGTATGATCTGTGAAAACAACAAATCTGCTACTGTCAATGATGCTGATAAAATGGCGCACTGCGTCGTGGATGGCGAGAAGTTCTCGGCCGAAAGTGTCGTACCTCGTTTCTACTGGTTGGAGAGTACGCGAGTAGAAATTGATAGGCTTCCGAACTCCGTCGATCTCTTGTTCCAAAGTGGCTCCAATAGCGAATTCAGAAGCATCTGTCGCGAGTAGAAATGGCTTTTCGAAATCTGGATGCGTTAGCATTGTGGCATTTGCTAACGAGTTGATGGCAAGTCAAAGTAATTCCTCGTCTTCGGATGACCAAGCAATGATGGAATTCTTGCTAAGTCCTTTTCGGTTTCGCAGGTGCCTGCACAAAGGATAAAGTTGTTTTGAAAGTCCTGGAAGGAACTTGCGATAATAGTTTAGTACTTACAGGATTTTCTGCAAATCGCCCAAAGTCCTTGGTGACTTGATATTCTTGATTGAATTCGTCTTTGACGGCAAGGGTTGAATACCTTGGGCCGTGATACGATGCCCTAAGAAGTCGACGGATGAAGTTGCAATCTGCGCCTTGTCATAGTTGATCTTGAGTCCGTGGTTGAATAAGCGTGAGAGGACATTTCGTAGATGTTTCGCATGAGATTCTAGATCTGGACTGAATACCATAATGTCATCGAGATATGACATACAATAAGCAGAGTCGTCGCAAAGTATGTTGTCCATGAATCTTTGAAATGTCTGTGTAGCACACTTAAGTCCAAAAGGCATGTAAAGATATTCGAAAAGGCCAAATGGAGTGATGACTGCAGTTTTTTCGATATCCTCTGGTGCTACCGGGATGTGATGGTAGGCTTGTCTGAGGTCAATTACTGAGAAGAAATTGCTGCCGTTGAGTTTTTCAAGTAAAGTGTTGATATTTGGAATAGGATATGCATCAGATTTTGTCACTGAATTTAGCTTACGGTAGTCTCCGCAGGCTCTGTAGGATCCGTTTGATTTAGAGACTAAGTGCAGTGGTGACGCCCATGAACTTTTCGATGGTCTGATGATTCCCTCTTCCAAAAGCCTTGAGAATTCTTCTTTGGCAGCTTTCAGCTTAGCAGGGGCCAGTGGTCGCTTCTTGAGTGCAATAGGTTGTTCTTCTGTGACGATATGGTGCATCGTGTTGGAGACACGTAGCTGTGACTTGTTAAGATCGAAAAGCGACTTGTATTTTTGAAGAGCTGCTAATATCTCTGCTGAATGATGCACTAGGGTTGGCTGAATGACCTGTAGCTCTAAACGCTCGGAGGCAAGTTTCCAAAAACTTTGATCAAGTCCGGTGGAGGGGTCGATGATCTTTTGATTGGCAAGATCATCAAAGAGCCGAAATTTCAGAAGGAAATCAAGGCCTATTATATTATGTGAGACTTTGGCAATGATGAAGTTGTGAGAAAATTCACGCCGTAGACCTATGTTGAGTGTGCGGTATTGGCAGCCATAAGTTGGTATGGGCTCGCCTGTAGCTGTTGCGAGAAGAACGCCTAGCGACATCTCGGCCATTGAATCACCCTTGAGAACTGAGACTGCCGCACCTGTGTCTACGATGAACTCTTTGCCAGTTTTGAAATCAAGAAGGTGCAGAAGTTCGTTGGGCTGTTTGGCCGGGTCATGCAAACAAGTAGGCTGGTGATTGCGATCGGCGTTGTCCGTTTGGTTCTCTATGTGAAAAATTCGGCGTGGACGAAAAGAGTCGACAGGGATGTCGGATTGTAGTTGGCTTCTTCCCTGTGGCGCCGTTGATGCCGTTGATGTGCAGAAAGTACGGTCTTCTACTTCCTGCGCCAGACGTTTCCCGATACTGATGCACCCTTGTGCCTGCGGTCTGTTGTCCTTTCCGTTAGCTGTGGAAATTTACACTCATTCGGAAATTCTTTGGAGCGACAAAGACAGACTTGGCATGAATAAAAAAACTTCTGGTGGTTATAACACCAGTTCTTTGGGGCATATTTATTAAAGGAGATCTCGATCACCGCCTACCGTTATAATTGGGCTTAGGAACGAATTTGGGTCGAGCATTCACTTGATTTAGCTCGGATTTGGTAATGACCAATCCTTCTAGAACTTTAGCCATGTTCGCCACTGTCCTCTCTAAAGAGGAGAGTCTATCATCTTTCGGGGGTGAAGAAAAGGATGATGGATTCACTTTGGGTTCCAAAACCCTATATTCTAACTCACATCTCTCAGATAAGTCATCTATAGAGAGAGTGTTGGGAAGCTGTCTGGCAAAGAGTTTTAATGTTTGGGGAAGATTGTTAATAAAACAACCTTAGCCTCATGGTCAGAAATGTTGGTTTTATACCAACGTTTCCGTAATTCCCTCAATATTTCGATGGGGCCAAGGTTTGGCATGTCTAACTGCGCATATTTGTTTATTATCTGCTCAGTCTCTGTGGGCCCAAGCAAGGATTCTACTTCGTTTTGTAGGCCCAAAATGGGATTAGGTAGCTTCCTAATGGCCTCAAGCTTAGGATAAATCCATCGCTGCAATTCAGAAGGTAGTTTAGCAAAAACCTTCGACAGTTTTTGATGACCGTCATAATCAGGAAATGGGGAGAAAGCGGAGTCTACGCGCATAAAGAATAGTTCAGTATCTCCATCCCAAACGGAACATCAATATCTAAAATTGCACCTGACATTCTAACAATCTTACGGGATCTTAAAAGCATAAATTTATAAGCAATATGAAAATATATAAATATACTTTAACGAAACGCTTACCCACAAACAGCTTCCACAGTTGAATAAGAGCAGAACAAAACACGCCACGGTAACTGCTTCCAAAAATATGAAATTATCGAGTACGTACGGTGCAGTTTTGTACGTAGGAAAGATGAACAGAGGCCCCGTTGGCCTTTGATGCCAATGTATTATTATTATTATACCCCCAAAAAAAATTCACCACAAATCCACGAATATATATACCCAACAAAATTCCCAGAAAACCACGATCACGGTAGAGAAAAACGCAAATGTTAATCGATTTTTATCCCAAATAGATGAAAAAGGAAGTCAATTTTATTTATACCAAAAAAATCAGAACAATAATCAATATCCTGGCGCGGTCGCCAATTTTGTAAACGCCCCGACTTCAAGTAAATGCCGTACGACGTTACAAACTCGGTTAAGGTGCTCTGAATAGAGATTTGTTACTGATAGGGGGCCCTTAAGAGGGCCTGGTCGTGCGTTCTCCTGAATTATTCAGAGTGTGAAGATGTCCTAGAGCCTTGGGTGGACTCTGGTTTTTGTCGTTCTCGTGGTTGAGTTGTAATCACGATGTGGATAACGTCGTTCAGGTTCTGCAATTAATTGGCTCGTCTCGCTGGTTATACCGCAACAAGATGAGTCACGGATGTAGTCAATTGTTGGTGAAACTATCAAATCACCAGCGTAGGTATTGACAGCCGACAGAACGCACACGCGTGAAGCAAGGTAGAATGCAAATGCCACAACTAACTTGCATGGTAAATTGCCGTGCTTAAATAGCATTCCATGTCTACTTGCACACTATTGGTTAAACGTCAAGTTTCGCTTTTTTCTCATTGGTGCAACGTAAATAAAATTTAATTTAATTTACGCAATATGTCGGCCATTAATTTGTGTCGTTACAAAAGTGTTTTCAGCAATTTTGTACCAGTTCTTCTTGAATAGAGATAAATTTCAATTCACCAGGATTGCACCGACTAGAATAAGGCCAGTGAATTGTCTTGATATCAATGCCACGTGTGGGATTTGCTGCCTTATCTAGATATTTTCACCTGTACATTATATAGAATAGAATAGAATAGAATAGAATATCTTTATTTATTTGGATTATTATATGTTATTTCCCATATGTTGTGTGAATTCAAAGAAATAACTCTTATTATAATTATACTTCAATAGCTGGCTGTAATGTGCTAGCCAATTATATGCTGGTTAATTTTGACCAATTAAATATTAAGTGCGAATAAAATTCAAGTAAATGGTGTATTAGAAGGGAACCATGATAACCATTACACCACAAATTCAAAATATGCTTTAGACGCTACATTCTGGTCTAGAGTTATAATGTTGCGCAATAATATTTTTGTTATCAGTGAACTTGTTTTACTGATCTACTTAATTATTACTTATATTGAAGCAGATATTTAAATTGCAAACTTGTGTACTAATTTTGGAATTATACATTTATGCTTCCTTCATATTCCGTACGTGTATTTTGATCTGAAAACACATTGGCGTATTTTGTTTTTTCGCATGGCTTATATTATTTACTAGAATTAGAATTAGAATTAATTATTTGGATCCAATTCACTTAATATCAATTCAATGTTATTTACATATAAAAATATATACCATGTCACCTTTACACCAGATAGAACACGGCTCAATGATTAATTTTGTTAATTATTAGGTACCGTAGAAATTTAAATCCAGATAATCGTGCTTAATATAAAATGAAGCAATTATCGAATCAAACAATGCATTCACTTATTTTAGAAATTTTGGAAAAATATGAATTTACTTACATGCACACGGTGGAGTGATCGTCAAATATCCAGATCTAGTTTCGACCCAACGAATCTTCTTTGTTTGGGTCATTAACACTCACTACACTAATTGACGTGGAATAAAATTATAAGGTATTGCGGTCTCCTGGACCATAAGGCTTGCAGTGATACTGTAGAGGAAGATATTTCCTCCGACATAAAATTCTTAATATTGTCAGAACACTATTTACACTTTGTGTTACTATGCAAACGTAGCACTAAGAAACGACATTTCTATAAAATATGCCTAATTATTTTAGTAAACAAATAACAAAGTTAACTATTTACGAATTGTTTATTTGAGAGTTTTGAGTTGTCTGTTCTGTGTGCTGGACGCAAAATGATCTCACTTAACTTGTAACAACTTTCTGGTTTTATCATTACTATTTTGATTTTAGTAATAAATTTGTTACAACGAGATCAGGTTATTTATTTTCGTGTATTATTTGCTGCAATTAACATGGAGGCTGTTCTTAAATTTTTGAGGACAACTGATAATTTGGTTCACAAGGAACTTAAGTGTTCAAATTAGATGATCATACCGTATATATGGCTTGTCCGGGCCATACATCTCAGAGGCTCTCTTCTGGTAGTGACCAAAGGGCTCGGCCAATCCATATATGCGGTATGATCATCTAATTTGGAACACCTCTATGTAAATCACAGCAAATAATACACGCAAATAAATAACCTGATCTCGTTGTAAAAAATTATTACTAAAGTCAAAATAGTAATGATAAAACCAGAAAGTTGTCCCAAGTTAAGAGAGATCATTTTGCGTCCAGCACACAACAGACAACTCAAAACTCTCAAATAAACAATTTGTCGATAGTTTACTTCGTTGTTTGTTTACTAAAATAATTAAACATATTTTATAGAAATGTCGTTGCTTAGTACTACTTTTGCATAGTAACACAACGTGTAAATAGTGTCCTGACAATATTAAGACTTCCTCTACAATACCAACTGGGATTTACTGGGATATATCGCGCAGGGTGCAGGACAAATATGTTTAAAACATCCTTTGTAAGGCTCTATTCCGTTTGAAAATCTTTTTTCATTGGTTTTAAGATTATATACATTTGTAGTTTTATATAATTCAATATTGCTTTTCTCTTTATTAGCTCATCAAACGATTTTGTCAATATGTATCTTGGCAGAAGCTATACACAGAATGAGTGTGCTTAAATTCATTTTATCTTGATAAAGTTTTAGCTTAAGAGCAACATTACAGTACAAATAGTTACATTCCGTCCTTTCACTGTATTTTAATGCGTGTTTAAATTTACATAGTCCTCAATCTCAGTTATATTAATTACATATTCAGATTTTACGTTTCTCGTATTACGTTTGTTTTAGAGAAATTAGTATTTTGAGATCAATTTGGAAGTTGATTTTGTGGCCATCACCATATTCGGCCATTGAGGTTCTTATTCTGCAAATTTGCAAATATGATTTTAAATAGAATCGGCCCCAGGCTTGATCTTCGCAATACTCCATTTGTAACTTTTAGTTATCTGGATCGAATATTTTTCACCTGGATAATCATGCTATAATTATATAAATAATAGCTAAGTAATATAAAGATAATCGGATAAATATTTATTGCGATAATCGCCCTTATATTAGCTTCAAGGTTTATTCTGTCAAATGCCTTTGAAATATAAATCAAGTTTGTTAGCACATCTATATTCTTCTTACTCTGTGTTGTGACGTACTTGCACGTGGGTAAAATATTCGTAATTTTTCATCGATTTTTTGCAAAACCATTTTGGCATGAATCAATGTCTGCAGTATTATTGATTTCAAGTGTTCTAGTTTGTATTGTTCAATTGTCTTAAAAAATGAAGGTATAGTGGTCATGAACCTGCTAACTTTATGAACGGTTTAACGATTATTGTTAGAAGGCTAAGTGATATTTTGCCATCATTCATTATATTGTTTATAAAACGCAGGGCTAAATTAGGTAGGTTAAAGGCCATTTATGTAAGTTATCAATTGATATGTCATGTTGATATTCTTTATTTTTATCTTTTACAATTAGTTTTACTAGTGTCAAAATCTATGTAACGTGTTTTCTGGTTGTCCGGAAGGTCAAGTAACTTAACCATATGGATTTCTTTCTGTCCATTACAGATTTAATTACCAAATCATTACTGCAATTCGAAAGTAAATTCACAATCCTTTCTATGAAACGGTAGTTTCAATTTTACTTTTTGTATTTACACTGGTCATTCAGAAGTTTTTATTCTAACCTAGTATTTTACTTAGGCTTAGCGAAAGTGATCTATTCAGACCTTTGAGAAATCACAAATAGTAATGAGTTAATTTTATTAGCAATCAAATAGAACTTCTTTTTATATATTTAAGTCGACTACGTTTCACAATATTGTCTTGTTTAATTTGTAATTTAAATGGTTTTCTATCCATCTTTTGTTGTTTATAATCATTAAATTTAAGAGTATGAAATAGATTATTTAATAATGTTGACACAGGTTACACATTCATTAGTGCCCATATTATGGAACCAGTCATAATTTAACGTTTCACATAATCTTCCGTAAATCTCCAAATTTGTTCTTGAACACTGATCATGTATGTTCACGCGAAAGATTCCGTTTTCATCACTCAGATGCTTACATCAAAGGACTATTTGGTTGTGCTCTAATTTCTTAAAGTACTTAACTACTTCATAAATGTGGCAGATAACCGATTCCATCTGTAAAGAGATATGGTCTTAGTATCCCATATCTCTAGTTGGTTCATTTATAATTTCCGTTAGATCATAGTTAGATAAGATATTGATTAATTCACAGTTATGTTGTTTATTTAAAATAAGCTACCACCGCTTTATAACTATGGCTATCCAAAATAGATTAACAGCAATTAGTAAAAGGAATATCGTAATTTAGCGTATGGAGGTCTGTACACCGCCGTTAGAATCAAAGTGCCAATTTGTCCACTGGTATGTAACATTTAGCATGAAACGTAGATTTAATATAAATAAGAACACCACCGTCTCGATTTTTCAACCGTCCATCTTTTCTTAATAAATAATATAGTCATTTGAGTGCCCTTATTGAGCCAAGTTTCAGCTAATATCATAAAAATAAAATCATTTTTTTATAAAATGACACAGCAAAATTCGTTTTTATTAACACCTCAGAAATTAACATCAAATAAAGTGCATGCGGAACGCGACTTATCTATACGTTCGATGTTATCTATTGACCTAACATGGTTTGTTTCATTATTATTCTCTTTAGTTTAATTAACAAACCTAACTTCAATCCGCATTTCACGATATTAAAAAATAATATTTTAACGAAGTTTTTTAGTTATGCATACACATACACATGCACATGCGTGGCGTGCGCCTTTTTAATAGTATGTCAATAACTGTTATTAACTTGTCTATCTTGAGTATAACCTTAATGGTTTGAATTGAAATTTAACATGTGCATTGGTCTTTCGGACTTCTAGTTTTATCACTCATGGCATATTCTTATGACGAGTGTTTCTGAATGATGGGTCTCTCCCACCTGAAAGTGGGGGCCATCTCAGTTACGTCATTTACATTGAGTGTGTAAAACGAATAGTTAACGCATGCAATTGATAAATTATTATTCAGCCACTCTGGTCTAAATTAGTTAGATGAAAACAATAGATATGAAAATGCACACACAAACATGTGACACGCGAATATCTAATGGAAGGTCTGTCTGAAGTATAAATATAAATATTATGGCTAGAGGAAATAACGCGCTTGTTTAATTTTTTTGTTTGTTAAACTTGTGAAAGAAAATGCAACTGATGAAGGCCTACGGTAAGTTAGGACGAAATATTTTGCAAACAAAACTACTGGAACAATGAAAGCTGCGTTAGTCAAAATGCAGATCAGGTAATTTTAAAAGCAATAAGGTCTTTGGTACTCCATATTTTATAATAGCCATCGTATTTGTTGACAAATGTCCTTTGTTGGCCTCTAACGCTCTTTGTGATTCCTGTACAGAATTTTGTTTCGATTTCCTTGATGAAACTAATTTCTTTTTCAGGAAAGTTTTGTCTAACCTACTTTTAAAAGCCTTGATCTATTCTCTTGTTCATTGTCTAAATTTGAGTAGTTGCAGGCCTTCTTGCTAGCTAAACAAAAACAGGTCTTGGTCGTTCTTACTTTTTCCTACGCAATAGTACTTTACTATCGCAGTTTAGCTAGTCTTTCTTATAATCTCATTTAATTTTACGACATTTTCTGCGGCAGCATTTTCATCTTAGTTAAACAAAATAATCTAACCTTGCTTAAATATCCGCGTCACTGCTTTGATAGATAATACATTCACAATTTCTTTTCCAGATTATTACGCACAACGCAGAGTACTTTCATCCATTTTTAATTCTGCTCACTCCATTGATGACACATCCCACGTTACTTTGTCAGCCTTTTTATTTAATTTTGCTTCTATTCAACTTATATTGATCATAAGGTCTATGTACCGTGTTTCGAATACTGTAAGTTTAGACTTTATTTTATTTTTTCATGCTTCTTGTATAGGAATCCTCTAAGCTCATCAATAACTTTCTCAGTATCGAAATAAGTTCTGGAAGGAGTCATTTCAAATTACGCGCATTTACTTTGACCTTAAATTTAATCGTATATAAAAATAAAATATTTCTCTGATAATTGTAATAAACTTTATATGAGAACAATGGCCATCTGGTCTGACATTGGAAAAGATCACGATACAAATCATAAGTATGATTATGTATTGATGAGTGAGACTGACTAGCTATTGGTTATCCATGATGATAAGGACAAACTGGTAAAAATTGTGAAAGAAAACTGCTTTTAGCTGCTTGATTAATAAAGTTCGTAATGCACAGACTAAAATTGAGTAGAATGAAATTTTAAGAAGAATCTGGGTAATATTTCATATTTGGAGTTTAAGGGCCTTAGTTACGAGCATCTAGTGAGTCTTATTTCTGCAGCGCTCCCAAGTGAGGAAAGCATCATTGACTTGTGATAAAATGTGTTGACGAAGAAGCTCAAGACAGAGAGTAGCAAAATCTTATAAACGTATTCTGATGAGGATCATTTGGATTGGCTGAAATAGAATGAAGCTCATTAATAAGCGGTTAAAAACGACCGAACAATTGTAAGTAGTAACCAATGTTCGTCTAGTTATGTAAATATTCATTTCAATATCACTTCTCCTTGTGGTGTGATATCTGTTCAATAATGAAAAACTGAAGATGGTCATGTGGAACTTTGTGTCTAAATGGATGCCGTATGAGCTTCACCTAAAAGAAAAAGACTGACCTAGTTAAATTAGTTTGTATATAACAGAAAATTGTGTGTAGTGTGCGGCAGGGTGGCTCAGTATTTAGAGCACCAAATGCACATGCTGATGTGTCAGGGTTTGAGCCCTGTCCGCAGCAAATTCTGCATATTGCGTGATGAGTTCCCAATAAGGACGAAACCGGCCTTTTCTACACCATACAATACTTAGTTTATTCTGACAAATGTATGTACATAATATGTTAGGTGTTTATATAAAGATCGCAACAATGATTAAAATGTAATTAAAGAAATCCACAGGATAAGTGTAAGTAGTAGTTCTGAGGACGATCGATAGTGATGTCGCTAGGCTGAAGTAAAAGCTAAAATTGATAAATTTCCGCCAAGATTTTGACGGAGGCCAGAGAGATTCATATAGACACTAAAGTGTATATGATGAGTGCGAAAGTAACAAGTTACGCTTCGAGCCAGTGTTATCGCTTATGAAGTTCCCAAAGAAATGTAGGTTAGTCGTTCTCTTAACCTTTTTGGTGAGCTAGGAGTTTTTTCTGTGGGTAATGCTTTGAAAATACTGTTATTATAAGAAATGCTATTATTTTGTATCGTAGATTGAGAAGCCAATATTTAAAGTATATTTGATCGTGTATTTGAGACAACTATTTTTGTAAATATACTTATTGAAAATTTGACTGAAAGACATTCAACAAATGGCGGGAAAACAAAACGTAATGTGATAATATTAACATTGTGTTAAACTCGAAATAAATTATAATAACCATAAATTCATATTTGGGAAACAAAGAAATTTAGCACAAAAATGTCGGTTAACTATGAAAAAATTGTGTTCAGTTTTCGGAGGCTAAATATTTACGTATCTATTCTAGATGTTTCTATAGACGTGAAAGCAAAGTGTTTTACTTGCATTCTGAAAGCCCAATGAGAGATGGAACGAATGTGAGATGCAATCGATTAAAAGAAACGGGTATACTTTATGAAGCAAGTCAGGAGTGTAGTGAGAATAAATTCGCAATTATTGTGCGAAATAGATCGACAGTTTTCATTTTCTACCATGTTTGACAATGAACGACAGCTATTTAGTATTTTGTGTGCGGAAAAATGGAAAGTACAATGAACTCATAGTTTGTACTTAAACAAGAGCATTGCTGCAAAGCCACAACTAAAACTTTGTTCAAGAGATAACTGGTGGAGCACACAATGTGATATGGTTTAAAAAACAATCCTTACGGTCTCACATGCAATCGCCTAAGATAGAAAAGTAAATATGACCAAATTGTCCGTGAGGCCAACCTGTATGCAATATACTAGCCAACTCACGTGATACACAACAATGACAGTTGTTTGTTTACTTGTTTTGTGCATATTTGATTCGTTTTCTCGGTAGTATTGCAAATTATTGTCCATTGGTCATTTTTTTTAGTTATAAATGTACGGATATCAATACTCTTATGCATTTCTTTCATGAAGAGCTTGTGGTAACAAAACAAATGGTCTCAATACTGAAACTTTGGTGTAGGTTGTTAACTGCTTTGATAACACATTTTGAGTGTTATTTATTTAAATCAAGTTTGCGAGCTTGAAGTAAACACCAATCCCATTGTATTTAACCAGTCGTCGAACAACATAACAAAACTACCGCCAGTCGCAACGCACTGGTAGTTTTGTTATGTTGTTCGACGACTGGTTAAATACAATGGGATTGGTGTTTACTTCAAGCTCGCAAACTTGATTTAAATAATTATTACCACCATCTGCGCAATCAATTATTGTGTAATTACATTTTGAGTGTTTTTCTTTTAGCCATGCCCGATTTTTTTCTTCATATATTTAACTAGTTTTCTCGTCTTTTAATCACAAAATACCACATTTATACTTTTTCTTCATTTAAAATGAATAAATGTTGCTATTTCATGTACATAAATAGAGACACTATTTTGCGATAAGGAACACTTTCCTAAAATCATTCATGTAGGACTCGTTGAAATGAATTATCCCTTACATAGTCTGGGGGCTATGACAATAAATGATTTCACGAGCATTCAACTTAAAGTCACAGTTATATCTTATACTTAAATAACGCATCTTGTTTCATTTCTTTCATTCGGCACGATAACGAAAAGCCTGTAACAATTTACTAGTCTCGATTTTCCTTTTAAATAATAATTTTTGGCAACAAAGATCAACGGGTCAAAAATTGCACAACATATTTCTAGTTTGTAAAGAGATAACTTCCAACTGCTTACACATTCACTGGAACTGTGAACAAAAAATGTGTGAGCTGTAATAATTCTTCACAAAAACAATTGATCGAAAAAGAAAAAAGGAATGCTTAACTTACTGATTAAAGATGCAAGTACAATTGTCCACGGAAAATTGTTTAAAGTTACGAAATCGTGACTAACTGGTGATTTTATCAGATTATTGTTCTTGCTTTGATTAAGATAACATATCATACATAAAAGGAAGAATAATTTGATAATAAAAATGAAAGAAAAATAAGGTTTAAAAAATCTGAAAAATTATTAACGCGTTTGAAGATCATGTGATCTCGATCTTAGGACGTGTTGTTTCATAGGTTTGCTATTTTTTAAACTTCTGTGAGTTCTTATTTCCAATGAGCTCACGGAATGTTTTTATTTTAACGTTTTCAAGGATTCTTGACTAAATATGTCTTTAGTTTAAAAATAAATTGATCATGATTTTTAAATTTGGTTCGAGTGTTACATTTACATTTGAAATCTTTTATTTAAATGTTTTAAAAAAAATAGCGTTTCACTTGTCTTACAATTATATCAATTTTTCTTTTGTTTAATTTGATTTTTATCTAATCTAAATATCTGAAAGCCTCGAGTTAGATCTGTAATATAGAATAAAATAGTCATTTTATTACTCCTAATAAGATAATTTGTTTTTGAATAATGTCTCTAGATGTCAGGCTTGTTACTCAGTATTGGCCTATGTATGAACGTATGTTGCGGTCATGGACCAAACATTTTATAGGAAAACGAATTCATATATCTACTATACCTATTTGACCTTTATGGCATTTATCTGTGGTAGGCGAATGAACTCTGAAACATTTAGTTAAGAATCATGCAGATTATTCTTTATAGCTCACAAATTAAGGAATTGCTATAGAAGTTTTATGACAGCGGGCCATTATTTATTTAATATTAAGATATTGTAAGTAGTGTCCCTCTACGCCATGAGCGGAATGTTCATTACGTTTTGAACCGACTTAGTAGACGAATAAGATTCGAATTCTTAAACCACGCTTAGTTTTTACTGACAGTGAATATAAAATCAGATTGTGTCATTACGCCTTTCCCAGGTGGCATGACGTCTGTTCTATAATTACAGAACTTTAGATTTCATTCGATTCCCATTGGCTTCTACCTGTACCAAGCCTGACCCAAACCCAAGGTGTTATAAAGCTGGAAGTTGTACACAATGTGCGGCACCCATAAGGTAATTTATTAGTTATTTGATTAAACCATTTTGTCGTGAATTTGATTTATTCCTGTGGAAGTTATGTCTAATACTGACGAGTTGTTGATAAGGAACAAAACTATGGTCCACTAGATGTATGGTATATATATATATATATATATATATATATATATATATATATATATATATATATATATATATATTATATAGCGATGGTTTAACCTTGCTATAAGTCGCCGATTATTTCTATTTCGATTAACACTTCATTAAACTTGGAAGCATATTTATTTTTTATTTTTGCACTAACTGATTAGCACTTTTCCTTTTGATCTTAAGCACTATTTCCATGTGTTAAATAAATTTAAATTCACCATGTTCTACTAGCAGCATAGAGCTCTTATTTTTGTCACATTAACAAACGGTTAATGACAATTTTTATAGACCCTTTATTATGTCTGCGGTTATTGGTTGTGTCAAAAATTTGAATTCACCATTCATCATAGGCCTAAGGGTTTCACGTTACATTTTAATCAACTTATAATATTAAATGCTGGATTATATTTCTGAATGTAGAATATTTAACATCAGAAATTGTCCAACAATATGTCTATTGCCGTCCGAGTATAGCCGTCTTCAAGTGTGTACACGACGCGGTGGGTTACAATGTTATATTCGGTATTGTGTGTGAATAGTTGTATGCCACTAAATTTATAAATATTATACGCGATCTCTACACGAACATTTCTGGTTGCATTAAAGTCTGTAATTGATTACTGCAAAACTTTGCTACTAGCAGTGGTGTTGTTCAAGGATGAAAACTCCGCATATTTTTTTTATTTTGTAATGGACGCCATTGTGTACTTTACTCTTCTGTACGTTCAGGATGCTGCTCTTCATAGCCGTAGATTAGGTGATCTTGACTAGGAAGACGATATTTTAATATTATTCTGCCCAAGTTGCCTTGAATAGATTAACGTTCTTCATTCCATATATCAATAGGTAATTTGTATCCTCCAAATATAAGATATTTCTAGAGGATCATCTATCATTCACTTCAATTCTGTGACTTCAATGTGAAACTCGATAAGTTGTTGGCAAATATACGTATCTTGGTAGGTGTAATAATAACTCAGCTAATATGAGAATCACGGAAGCTAGAGTGGTTTTCTCTAATCTTTGTCATTTATGGAGGGACGTCATAAAAGTTCTGCGTACAATGCATATGTTCGCGTAGCTTTGTTATACAGTAGTAAAACTTTGTCATTTAGAGTCGAAGATCTTGGACGATTACATGTATTTGACAGGCGTTATTTGAGAAGTGGAATCAATATAAGTTACTAACAACAAATAAGCAACTCTAACATCCATATACGCTCTTTTATATCGGCCAACATGTGCTCCTCGTTAGACAAACAAATAAAGCTCCATTAAATTCGCTGACGTTTTGCCCTGCCTTAAAGTTGACTAGGCCATAATGGTGTTTTGTACATGTTTAGTTTGCCTTCTGTGTGCTATCTAGATAAATATACTCATTGGAGCTTGGTGTACTCTCTAATAATTTGTGTGCGTAAATTATTATTTCGCTATTTTTTCTTATGGTAATATCGAAGTAAAACATTAGCTACAAATGGTTTTTTATTAATGTGCATGATGATAAGGCAATGCGATGACTTTCACATTTTACCTTTGTCTTCAGTTCGATTGCCTAGCTGAGCATTATCTTTTCAGCCAGAGCCAGATTGGCGTAAGAAACAGGGTCGACGTGGCAGAAACAGCTACAGTAAAATAAAAGTTAATTCGGTTGTACAAGACCCGTTCGTCTATGAGGATGGCGTTTATTTGCGTATCATAGTTCTTGGTCGGAAACCCTGCGCAATATAGAATCTAATCGAACTCAGTGGCGATCTTATTGCAGATTTCTAGTAAAATCGTTTTATTCTTAACATACTTCTCTTATTTTGACAGGGCTAAGTATTAAGTTTGCCATATTATGAAGCGATATAATGTGCTACATAGTCAGGTCTCTCCACATGAACTAGATGCTCCCGTTCATACATGTCTCTTTTAACATCTTTTTTTAAAAATTATTATGTTTATCACAACAATATGTTTTTATTATCCTCATAGTTATGTGGTAGTGAAGCATCAATTATTAAATGCTGTTTGTGATGATGAGAATTACGATGTATTTTTCCCAATTATTTCAACTCTGAGTAATATATTAGTCTGACCTGACCAGCTGGAATTTTGTTTATCTCAAAGTGAACTCCTCAGCGCTTCTGAGAATTATATAGTGTAATAATTTCCTTTATTTTTATGCTTTGAGCGAATTTCAGTTCTTAAACCTAGTTTGAATTTTAAATTACTGAGTGTTTCGATCAACTCTCTCGGTGTATGAAGTTAATCTTGGATATCTCTTTTTGTCTGTCTATTGTTTGTAACTACTTGTCGTTTACTTATGTATTTGCATAAACTTATATAAATAGATACTTAGTTTATTAGTAATTGAATAGATTCAATACCTTACCATGAAAAAGATAGTGCTCCCATTTTGCTAAACTTGTCTGAATTGAAAGGATATCGCAGGGATATAACTTCACCGATCTTTGAATTAACAGGAGCGTCACTCATTTTTGTTCCTACCTTAATAGTTCAATACGTTCATATTTTTTAATGTAGCTTTTCACAACTTTTTTTGTATGGAGGGCGACTAGGAAATTGCTTTTTACTTTTTTTAGCTCATTTTGTTTCAATGAGATTCTTGAAAAGTTTTTTAGGCGATATGAATAATAGTAAATTTTTTATTTCGAAACGAAGGCCAATTAGCCCGTCAATTGAATAAATCCAGATAAAACTAAAAATGGGATTGAATATAGATGTGTGTTATTGTGACTAGCAATTTTGCATCGAGAATTATAATAATGGGGCTGGTACTGAATGTGTAAGAAAAGTACTGTCGCCAAAGTTATAACTTTGCCTGGTGTAATTAAATAGCGTTAGTCGTGAATATTATTTAGGTATTACATACCTAGTTAAAATAGGACCAGCAGGATATGCTAAAGTCTGCACGAACAAAAGGTTTACTCTCGTGTGCATATGCGTTTCGAGCTCACTGACGACTCATCAGTAGGAGGCGGAACCACGCCATATGTCCACAATATATTTGGTTTGGAAATGTGGGACAGATGGACTCGTAAAATCTCCAATACAAATGTGTATTCGAACGGTAAGCACGAAACGTAAGTGCGCATGAGGTATCTTTCGTAGATTCTGAATTTGGCATACCCTATTTGTCCTATTTGAACTCATTTTGACTAGGTACACAATATTTAATACATCTTTGCATTTATATTAGTTCTCCGCAACAAACAATATATGGCTACTACACAGAATATGATTTGCATTGAAACCGAATTTTGCTATTGCGGGACAATTGATAGCACTCGTGGATCGGTAAAATATTTATTTATTTACATTTACAGGCGTACAGCGTAGTTGTTTCACTTATTGATTGGTTCTCACTGATCCATCTTAAGCTTTCCACACTATTCTTGTCCGACGATAATGCTGTAGCACCAAGTTTTTGATGCTTAATTCTTAATACTTGCCTTTAAAGTCAACACCAAGCTAGGTCAGAACTACACGAGTATTGAAGCAGGGGAAGGATGGACACTGCATGATTATTTGTATGGATATCTTTCTCAGAAGAAGGGATACGTATTGTGGTCTTTATACGTACAAACTGCGTCAATGTTTTCCGTAGGCCATAGCTAATCAGCAACGTTATGATAAATCCTGATGGGACGCCATCGTATCTCCCATGCACGCAAATTATGATGTTCTGTTTAGTTACATCTGTAACTGGTATCTTAACCAGTGCCAACATGCACTGTCTGAATGGTAATTTAGAAGACGAGAAGACAGTAAAGCCATATACTGGCTGCTCAGTCGATTTTATGGCCTATAAGTGATCCACTGGATAGGCAAGCTTGCTTCTTTAATTTGCCCAGGTTTTCTATATATCTTTCAATTCGGGTGGCATCTCGTTTTTTATACCGTTTTCTATAATAGCTTAAGACGCACATACGGATATCAGTTTCCTGGACAATGCAGTATTATCTAGGCTCCAGTTAGGGAGATTACTATCGCACCAATCGCTATTGAAATTTTACGTGTAGTAGGTGCAATTTACTTCGTAAAATAATAGCAACAGTGGAGAGTATCGATTGAAGCTTCATAATTCTTTTTGTTAGGATATAATTGTGTTCTTCAATACTGGCGGTGTTCAATGCAATGGTGCCGATACAACTGATTAAGTCCCATCGGGGTTATGTCATAAAATTTTATAAATTAGCGTTTTTAATGAATGCTTTATGCGTTTACCTATTTTGTAAGTTGATTGAGATAACATGTTTATCTTTCATTTAAACAGTTTGGCTTACAACGTTTAGCCGTGAACACATGTCATCTTCCAGAAAAGTTCGCATTCCGGCTGCCTTGTCGTCGTTCAGTCACCCAGACTCCAGATGACAAGGCCTATATTTCGTATGAAAATGGCTTGCCTCGATTCTATATTCCACTTCCTTCTCGTCGTGAGACATGCATGTTTACTTTGAAGCCACTGCAACACACAGTCGGTGATTTGGTCAACTTTATCTGCATGGAGGATAGAGGTGTTGACAAGTTGACGTTCAGTACAAAAGGTGAGTTTGATAGGTCCAGCATGCTGCAATATTATGAAGCGTACCAGTTATGAGTGTAAGGCAGGTAAATTCGTCTAAATCACATGATAATTTTAATTTCGTAAACGAATACAAGTCTCCGGATCCGCTTGAATCAGAATTAAAAGGCAAAATATTTCTCTATTATGGTACTTTATAGGTATCTATACTTTTATATTCGTTTGCACTACTACAATTTTTTGTGTTTCTTGTTCTATGTTATTTAATTAGACCTACCAGATTAAGTTACATGAATGTCTACGGATCGAAAATGTGCATAGCCACGTTAAATAAAGGACTAACTCGAGAATGGCCTAGAAAAGTAAACGCTCGTTTCGGCAAATAATCCATTTAAGTAAATTGAACATTTCTTTTTTAATCTTGGATACTTCCTAGATTGGTCGAAACCATTGGTTTTGCTGACTTTACCTCGATTCATTTTTTGTGTATATTGTAAATTTGATCCTTGTGACTAGTAATTTAAACAGGATATAGTGCAATAAATAAATCAACAAATATCTGTTGCTTTCACCTGCGTTTGCAAACATCTCTTCTAAGTATGTCGGAAAGAACTTATGAATATCACACCTTGTTTTTATAATTTTATGATTCCATTTTATATGCTGATAATCAATTTTATATATATATATATATATATAATATATATATATATATATATATATATATATATATATATATATATATATATATAAGCGAACTATATTGCGTCCCACGAAAAATATCCAGTTTTTTCAACATTAACGCTCCTACTTAAGTTCTCTCATGCATACATATCTACATACTTGCATACATAAATACCGAAATACATGCATTAATACATAATTATATGCGTGCATACATTAACACATCCATACGTTTATACATATAATATATGCATAAATGAATACCTAAATACATAAATCCATGCATGAATGGGTTGTTACATACCTACTTACATACATATATGCCTACAAACATATATACATACATACATACATGCATAAATTCAAAATTAATTTCATAGATTAATGCACACATGCATAAATGCATACATACATACGTACGTATATACATACATATATAAATGAGTTCAGTGTGCAATGGTCAAGGTCTGTTGAATTACCTCAAATTTTATCATTATCCTATTGCCGACCCATCCTCATTTTCTGACTTCTATACTTTATGGTACTTTGCTTCTGTCCGGTGGTACAATTAAACCAATACGGCTTAAAGGATTGCCCCGGTTCCTATGAAGATGTGAGGACAAACAAGTAACGACTGGAAGAAAAGGATTTAGAGACAATATTTATGAACATTTTTGTGTTAGGTGTGGCATATATAGTAACAGAATTGTTCAAATATGATTAGAGGGATAAACCAAAGGCAGCAGGAACGGAACGTATAAACTCTTGCACATTCGTTTCGTGCTTGCTAGTAACTCATCAGTAGGAGCCGGTATTACGCCCTTTACCCACTATATATTTGGGTGAGGAATTCGGGAAAATTGGACGGTATAATCTCCTATACGAATGTGTAAACCTTCAGTAGTGCAGCCAACTTCATATAAAGTCTTCGACAATGCGACTTGAAAGCCAACTCACTATATAATATAGACCAAGCCTGTAAAGGTTAGCAACACTATGACTTTTGTGTTAGTAACCGATACCAACATTATTGTTCCGAAAAAGTACATGGTACTAACACTATGGTTTCCGAGTCGGAACATGGTACCAACATGATGGATTTCAATGTATGCTAAAGTTAACAAAATTGAGAATTACAACTATTTGTGGATCTGTTGCTCCAGCAAATCCATTCATTCTGTCCTTGTTGGATATCATCTATCACATCCCGCGGTAATCATGACGTCATTCAGTCAATTATATAAAAGTTAGATAGTTTTTGTGGCGGAGAACTGATATATATATATATATATATATATATATATATATATATATGCAATTGTGTATTAGGTGTTACGGACCTAGTAACAAATTAGTTCAAATATGACCAGAAGGATAAGCCAAAGGCAGCATGATCGCAACATATAATCTCACGCACATTCGTTTCGTGCTTACTGGCGACTCATCAGCCTAATATGTAAATCACTCAACTCTGTCCAGATCTTCACTCTGCAGTCGCAAAGTTCGGGTGAGTGGTGAATGATCATTTAAAAGTATCTTGCATATAGAGGATGCGAAATTCCTACCAAAAGACGGAACATCAGCTAAACTATTCAATGTGGTCTGAGGAGAACCTCGATTGTCGAATAATCCATCTCCTGGTAGAACTTCAACACCTCCATCGCAAACGTGTGGAAGAGTGTTGTTCATAATAGCATCGATTATAAAATCTTTAAAATTTTATTAATTCCACTAGTTAATTAAGTTATTCTTATTATATTACAATATTTCGATACGCAATCTCTTCTGTTCTATCCTTGAAGGTATAAAATTATATTTCTGCTTATCCAAAATATTTAGGTCAAAATATATATCCAATTTTAAGAAGTTAAGTGATCACTGCTCACTAATGCATTACATCTGTACAACATTACTCCAGTATATATATATACTGCTACAATACCATGTAACGCATAGTTATAAGTGTGCACAATTGATTCCAGACGAACCTTTGTCAGTAAAGCAGAATTCACAAAGCCGCTTTACTGGATTCTTTTGGTCGCTAGATTTTCACAGATAACTGTCCATTGGTCAGTGTTTGTATGCTGCGCCATGATCAAGTTGTCGATTTCGCGAATATAAGCGTTAGGTCGTAAGATTGTTTGCGTCTCTTTGGATTCCTGTCATTAATTTGTGTTGTATAAGCAACCCGGTGAGCGGGATATGCAAATGGCCTTCTCATACGATGTCATGATAAAGCAATCGGCTATCTTTAATTAGTTGTGATGATGACAGTACATCTATATCCGAATAGAACTAGTGGGCTTGAAGATTCTGCTCCAAATTAATGCGTCACGATACTCAGTTGGCAGTTACCTTAATTAAACTAAGCAAATATATCGGTTCACAAAGCTGTCTAATCGGCGGCAGACATTGTCGACCGTCTTGTGTTATACAGAAGTTTAACGTGTAGTGTCATCGAACGTAGGATGAAGTAGATTTAATGGTTAAAAACAATCTTTTCAAACCATCATAATTAAATGTATTGTCTATTTATATTAAACGTAACAAATCGTTAGCATAGTGCTAGTGTGTGTGTGTGTGTGTGTGTGTGTTGAGTTACATCGGGTAACTGGCATTCTATTCGTCTCGTGATAGCATTAAATTGGCAGAAAAAGTTTCAGCTTTAAGGTCAACATCGAACTTCTCTCATACTCCAACATTGTCTTGAACTCAAACCTAGCTGTGAGCCTTATTTTGTGTCTTTGCTTGCCAAAGCATGTGCAAATTATTTCATTAAGACTCACATGCTTTGTTTGCTTGGTGTACCGTTCTTCTACAGGCTTCGTGATTTGCGCTAATCCAATTGTATCAGTGCTTTGATTTGTTATTCTTATTATCGTCAGTATTACTGATTCAATTCAGCATCGCTTTTAATATACACACACACAATATATATTATATATTATATATTATATATATTATATATTATATATATTATATATATATATATATATATATATATATAACTTATTACACACAACTAATTTGAGTATTTTCGAATCTCGAACTAGGTTTAAAACGGCAATAATTTGATATATCTAAAATTGTATTTCTGCAAGAATTGATGCTTGATGAAAATGTCATCATTTGGTTTTTGAATGAATTTTTCGCCGGGTTATGTTTGTCCATCGTTAATAAACTCTTTTTAATCAGATGAAAGAGTCTAATAACAATTGATGCTCCTTTTGCTTAAATCACGTTTGCGAGTTTATTATAAATACAAATACAATTATATTTTTTCTGCATCAACTTGGTGTTGTGTAAGGTAGAAAAAGCAATTCATCCAGTGGACTGGTTTCGTTCTTATTTTGAACTCTTCAGTTATTATCCTGGATTTTTACGTGAACAGGACTCGAACCGAGGCACAATTGCTTCGAAATCTGTGATTCTATCTAATGCGCCACCCTGCCGCATACTACACACAATTTTCGGTTATATACTATGTTTTTGGTTAGCCTTTCTTTCAGTTGAAGCCTTTGTGGCGCCTCTTTTGACTGTAAGTTATAACTAGCCATCCCAGATCTGTCGTTATAGAACAGATATCTTACCACCTGAGCAAGTGTTATTGAATTGAAGAAATGTATAATTACACAACGATTGATTTCGTGTTTCGGGATATAAATTATTGAAATCAAGTTTTCGCGCTTGACATAAACACCAATTCCATTTTATTTACATTTGTCAGTATACAATATAATATTACTTTGACCTATTCCTAACCCCTGACGGCACCCTTAATTTTCTAATTTCACATGGAAGAATGAGACAATTTATCTGACGCGTTTCAAATGGGAATATAGCATTCGGTCACTTTAGTTTAACTTAAATGAATGTTAATATATTTATCAATTAAAATAACACACCTACGCTACGCATGCTTATATAGTGAAATTAAATTTTCTATGAGTGTATTGGCCGGTCATACGTTAGCTCGTAATTCTTCAAGTGAAATTTACCGCGCTTTATTAGATTGTCCTTACTTGGCGTCATGAGCTGTGGACTATTGAAGGAACCTGGAAATGCGCACCGAAAAATATCCCGTGGAAAGAGGAAATAGGAGCAAACTCGTTTGTTAAAATAAGGATTAGACAATTTCGTAAGACCCAGTATCACGGCGCTTAACTTCTTTTGAGTTCATGCTTGGACTCAAGTAGGTATTTTATTTGAAACGATAGCAGGCAATTACATTTATGGTGGCGTTGTAGAATATATATATATATATATATATATATATATATATATATATATATTTGCCTATTGTCCGGTGCACTACTTGTTCGAGTCTTGGTTACTATTGAAGAGTTGCCAAATGGAGATCAGACTATGGCCCGATAGATAGATTGTCTTTCAAACTGAGATTCTCTATAGTTTGCTTTCTACGAGCCACCGCATTCTTAGTTCAATTGATTTGATCAACAAATTGCCTGATAAACGATGCAAGCAAATACTTGGTTTAAAGCACAGTTAGTTTTACCTTTTCAAGAGACAATATATTTTTATTTTTAATTGATAAAGTAACTATAAACTAAATTTCTGCAGCATTCAACCTATCTTCGTCTAAAATTATCCATTTATACAAAAATTCAAGTGTTCTTCAAGATAAGAACATTTTTTTAAACTCGGCAAGTTCAGTATGCCACCCACCTCATCACGCCATACTTTTTGAAGTATTTCGCAATTACGTCAATACTTATTATTTTGATATCATAGTGGAATTTTAATCAGCATTACTTATCTATCTATAGTATCAGTCCATCATAGCATACACGTTTTCTATAAAGAATAAGGTAAGTGATGACTACTCTGACAAAGTTTTGATATTATTGTCAGCTTTGAGACTTGCTTAGTTCATCCATTTTCCACATGCTAAATGCGCATGCTTTCTGTTTGGCATTCAGGTAGCGAACTAACACTTAACCTTTCCCGAATTCAGGCAGCCTCTTCTTCTTCTTCACTGTCCTGAAATAAATTTCACCCGAGGCGGACGTATAAACCAACGATAATCGGGCATTGTTCATACATGAAAGGTTTTGTTCTTGGCTGCGTAGTGCGATCAGGTCGATTAGCACTTCTGGTTCCACAATAATCCGATTGATCCTCATTTCCAAGTATGCGTTGAGTTCGGCCTTGTGGTCTCATCACTCCGAAGGCTTCCACACCATTCGTACTAACTGCTTGAAATGAAATTCGATCTAACCTTCGGGCTTAAACGGTAGTACCAACCTTGTCGGTACTATTTTGAAGCAGCTGTCCTATCGCGTGTAAAAACTAGATTTCTCTTAACTGCGATTTTTGCAATTTGTGTTAAATAAGTAAGTAAGTAAGTAATAAGTGTATTGCGTGTTTCGGCAGTTGGTGTATACTTTTGCCATGATGACTTCAATCAGGATGTTCTGTTAAAATGGTGCTGGCCAGTCGTGAGTGGTAGACCATCTAGGAGAAGGCTTCACTTGAGTCCAAATTATCCATTCATAGTAAGATTTGATGATCTAGTCCTTAACATCCCACATATTTACTGATAAAGACTTGCCAAAACCTGTCGCATTTTGCTTAGTTTGTCTTGATAGTGACCTTATTTTTCAGGCGCAAATTTTGTTTTTGAAGTTTCTAAAATATTTCGTTAGTGTAGCCTAAGCAATCTATTATATGAAAAGACAGATTAGGTGCTATTTCATTGTCTTGTATTTATTATGTATCTCCTCAAAAGTTTTCATAAATAACAGCTGGTATTTAACTTACGATGTTAGTTTAGAGGCATATTGCTCAACAAGGACAACACTTTGGTCTGGTAGCTGGATTGTCTTTGTGAATTAATCTGTTCTACACTAATATATGTTGTTTAAAGTTCCACCACGGTAAAATGGTCTTCTTCAGATGAATTTGAATCGACAGCAAGTAATTCTTATTATTCTGCATCCTTATGCGTAGACGTAGAAAGTTTGTAACTTTTAGTACCTTCTTTCTTAGATTGAGCTTCATTATCTCCCAACGTTCCTTGTTTGTTTTAGAGAAAAATAAATGATAGCTTATTAACATGCCGGATGCTTGTTAGAATCAAAATGGTATCAAAAGCCGTTGAATCTTGGCCTTAAAGTAAGCAATTTTTATCATAAATATTAGATAAGAAATTGCGTATGCTGTCTCGTAGATATTTCAACATTTTTCTGATTTTTCTTAAACTGAACGGCCTCCTTTAAACGGATATGAATACTAGGGAAGTATTTAAAAGCTGGTCTTTAATCAGGCATCCAATTTCTTGTAAAAGGTAATCGTTTTACTTATGGAACCTTCCACTTGCACATTCGTATAGGAAATAATATCGTCCTATTATCTCACATTCCTCACACAAATATATAGTGGGTAAATGGGGGTAACACCTGCTCCTAGTGATAAGTCGCCAGTAAGCACGAAGTCCATGTGCACGAAATGATTGTTCCGTTCATACTGTCTTTGTGTATGCTGTCTCAAAGATATTTAAATAGTTTTATGATTTTTGTTTAACTGAACAGCCTGCTTGGAGCGAATAGGAATTCTAGTAAATTATTTAAATGCTTGTCTTTGATCATGGTTCTCATTTCTTTAAAAAGGAAAGGTTTTTGCTTGTTGTCGAACCTTCCACTTCCACTGACAGAAGTGTACAACATAGAAGTGCAAGAGGTTAATCTGTAAATTTGCTTTAAATCGTACATTAAAAAATTATGCTGATGTCTTCAAAATAGTCTAAGGCATACTTTTCTAGTTTACTATTTTGAAAACTGCTGGAAATTGTTAGATATATAATGAATTCTTTCTATGCCTGTTTCTGTCTCTTTCTCATATTTATATATATTGTTATTTATTTATTTAAATCCTGACATGTAGTATATTCTGAAAGTACATTATGGTTTGTCTCTCGCGTCACTAGAAATTATCTGTTAGGCCCGGACCAAAATGATTGGTTAGTAAACCTCCGGTGAGTGCTCTGACCATTAATGACTTTTGCAAAAAAATGACTAAATCACGGGCGAATAAATTGATTGGTTTTAACAACTTAATGAATAATTGTATTTTATTAACAAAGCGTTGGTATCTAAATTTTGCTACGATTCTATAAAGAAATATAGCACTTTTAGTTGGAATGGCGCTTGTTCTATATGGACCGATCGGGATGAGTCAATTTATTACATCATCATCATCATGTCCTGCCACAAAAAAGTCAAAAGTGACTAATGTTTCACTGCCATATAACCGTAAGGAGTGAAAAATGTATATAAGTGAATTTAGACAAATTATTAGTGAGATTTACGAGAGATGGAAAGAGAAGGAATACCCTGCTACTATGAGTAAATTTATCAGGATAACTCACAGAAATGAGGCAAACTAAACCTCTCCACAACACCATTATGACCAAGTTAGCAATCGGGCAAGGCGACATCAGCAATACAGCTTCCTTGCGGATTTCACTGTATCACGTGAAATCAAACCTCGCAACTAACTTTGCCATACTGAGAAAATAAAGTTACGCAGATGATTCTTCTAGTTATCTGCAACAAGATCGCCACTGAGCTTGATTCGTTGCCAAATCGCTAAGGGTTTCTAACCAAGAGCTATGTTGCGCACGAGAACCCCATCCTGGCACACGAGTCTGTCCTATACTACCCAATTTGGATGTAAGTGACTTCAATTGTTTCTGCCATGTCAAAATCTGCCC
>JAQBSW010001043.1:82500-153205 GCA_029291075.1 Eudiplozoon nipponicum | reverse complement strand
ATAAAAGAAACAGAACCGCGCTCGAAACGGAAAAAACACGCGGTGGACTATTGTGTCTCAGTGAACTTATTTCGCTTAGTTGCAGAAGTTACGCATTGGATTTACCGTGGTTAACTATCCGAACTTCAGAGAGTAATGGATTAATATAATAACCTGAGGATAAAACACTGAACTAAATATTTGTGAGTTTTTTTGTCATTGAAGTCGTTATACGGATTATACAGAACATTTTTCTTTATAACATGAATCATTTTAATCTTTTGTTGTCTAGAAGACGGAAAATTTAGTTTAACTGTGATTAGTGTTAAAGAACTATTTTGCATAAAATCTGTTTTTGCAGCTGACCAACATGTATTCAATTTGAACTAACTGTGAATTATATTACTATTTGCAACATTATATCTAATATACGTATGACCAGATGTTTTTGCCTTCTCACATCAACCATCCGAAAATGATCAGAGATTGATTAGGTGCACGGGTAATAATAATAGCCACCATTGATATGGAGGACGGGTACAAAATTCACGAACTAGAAAACAACCCCGCAAAAGTCCCCAACATTATGGTGCCCCGGTTCGTCGAACTCACAGCCAGCAAAGAATTAACAAATATCTAGAGTTAAGAAATTCAAGCAATTTGGATGACTACTACAAGATAAGTAAACTCTAAGACACATATCACAGAAAAACACCCTCTCGGGATTACAATGCTCGAAGACAGCTGCACGATGGCGGGTGAGGACGATGTTACACTGCCATCTGTTCTCGACAACACTCATACACTTAAGATGAGGGCCAGTTCAGGAAATACAGGAAGCCCGATGGTGAGCCCAGCAACAAACCGCATCACCACATGGACACAGTATAAAATATGTCAATTTGATCCAGAATACCTTGATGCGTGGGTCGACGATGTCACTTTACTGGCCAAGGTGTCCAATATAACAGACGAGGGCTCAATATTTCTGAGGGCTTGGGAGACGATCCCAATGTCTTTCAGACGCGGACTCAAAGATATACTGCATCAATACACTGAGGGCACATGTGCGCAGCCATGGCAGAGCCTGCAACGCGCCGTCAAGCAACGTTTGACACCAGATCGAGAAGACAGGCTTACAGAATTAATGAGCCAGATGTCCCTAGGTAGCCGCACGCCTTCTGAGCTATTTAGGGAAATGGAGCACAAAGCCTTAGAATTCAACCTGCCCAAGGAAATCGTAATGCGACTGTTCATACAGAATCTCCCGCCGGCACTACAAGAGATGGCCACGTTCTTGCGCGAATCCCTCGAAGTACAAGATGACGTTCTGCCGGCACGTCTAGACAAGTGGTGGAAGAAACACCACCACAGCCTACCGGCCCAAGAGAAAGTCCACATCACCCCAAGAATGTTCGAATCACAACCCACCACATCATCAGCCGGAACAAATGTCACGAATGAACGCCTCATCAGCCTGCTCGAGAACCTCACCGTAAGGCCAAATTTGGCCTCAGTCGATGCCATCCAAAACAGACGCGACCAGAGCAGGCGTGACCACCGTCGTCCACCGACCCGGAATAGCGCCAGGAGGTCGACGTCGAGAGACCGAACCACAGTGCCACAGTTACCAGCGGAGTGGTGTCCGAATCATCGCAGCTATGGCCACTCCACACGTTACTGCCTCGGAAACGGCTGCACTTTCCCGCGCACAGACGCGACGTTCAGATGGGCGCGGTCACCCTCAACAATTCAGGAGGATCCGCCCATGGAAGGCTCGGAAAACTGGTGGGGTCAGCCTCCGCGGCGGCAGTAGAGGCTGAACACCCCAAGATTGTTGGCCGCTCCACGTCTGATGGCTCGAAGCACGTTGCTTTCGCAGTAGAGCGCAATCAAACTATTGTATTTACAGCGACGGCTCCAGTCAAGTCATGCTTCAAACGCCCAAATGCCAGCAACCAGTCTCGTCGTCAGTTGCCACTATCAACATCTTTTCTCATCCGTGACGCAACCTCTGGCGAATTATTTCTCATAGACACTGGATCAGATGTGAGCTTACTACGCCACAATTATTTCGAACCCACCCACCCAGTCGACACCAGCAGTCTGACATGCGCCAATGGTTCCAACATAGCGACGTTTGGGGTACGAGTACACACTATCTCGTTCTCCAACTCAAAAAGATGTTTCAATTATCCGTTCATCATCGCCAAAACGACACGAAACATCATTGGACGTGATTTTCTCGAACACTTCGACCTGACCATTCGTCCAAGAACACGAGAGATACGCACTGCAGACAATCAGTTGCTTACATCAGCGTTAAAACATACGACTCGCGCCGAAGCAGTCTCATCCATACAGCTTATTCCTTCAGTTCCTCATGTACCACAACTGGACGAGGTTCTGAAACGTCATGAAGAAATTTTCAAACCTATTTCCTTCATGCCCGATCTCAAGAGGAAGCGTGCCATCACAGCCCACCGTATCATCCTGTCGAAACCACTTCCTCATCCTCCACGAGCACGTCCATTGGCACCACACAAACATAAGGCTGCCGAGCAAGAATTCGCCACGCTACGTCAACAAGGCATCTGTACACGATCCAGCTCACCTTTTGCGTCGCCTGTGGTAGTAGTACCAAAGAGTGAACCAGAGACATTCAGAGTGTGCGGGGATTATCGTATTCTCAATTCTTGCACACAGTCTGATTCGTACATCCTGCCAAATCCGGCCGACCTACTCCGATCTGCTATCGGTCATGCTGTGTATTCGAAACTTGACTTAGTAAAAGCATACTATCAAGTACCGATGGACAAAGACTCAGTAGCATATACTGCACTCAGATTCACCGGAGGTGGCACGCACGAATATCACTATATGCCGTTCGGTCTCAAAAATGCCTCGCAAACATTCCAACGCGTTATGGACGAAATACTAGATGGTCTACCATTTGTAATTCCATATCTAGACGACATCCTGGTATTCTCCAACTCAATGACCGATCATATACAACATATTGAGATCCTGCTCACACGTCTAGAAGACTATGGCCTCCGACTTCATGGCAATAAATGCGTCTTTGCACAGAAATCAATTGAATTCCTTGGTCATCAAATTTCCGAAGAAGGCATGACACCTGTACCTACTAAGGTTCGTGCTATTCAAGATCTACAGCCTCCAACCACCGTTCGGGCATTACGACGATTCTTGGGCAAGATGAACTACTATTCTCGATTTGTACCCTGCCTTGCCAAGATTCTGGCACCTCTTCACAAATATCTCGTGCCAGAAAGCCGTTTCGTCAAGAAATCACAACCGATTCAGCTCAACGTGGACGACATGCAGGCTTACGAGGATGCCAAAAGGGCCCTATGCAAAGCGACCATGTTACATTCCCCGGATTGGTCTCAACCTTTTGAATTGATAACGGACGCATCCGACGTTGCCATAGGCGCAGTACTTCAACAATCCATCAATGGAATACACCAGCCTATCGCTTTCTATTCGCAAAAACTACAACCTCGCGAGACGCGATATGATACGTTAGGAAAAGAATTACTTGCAATCTACCGGTCGATCCTACACTTCCATACCTATCTGGATGGCCGAAAGTTCAAGATCTACACTGACCATCTTCCGCTACTTCCGATGCTGAGAGGAAAGAAAGAATATTTATATTCACGACGTGTCAACTCGCAACTTACACGAATACACGAGTATGAATATGAAGTCACTCATGTTAAAGGATCAGAAAATGTGGTCGCAGACTCCCTAAGCCGTCCTGCAGATCTTTGTGCCTCAATACTGTATCCTTCACCTATAAGCATTCAGGAATTGCAAGCAGCTCAGCAAGATGATCTATCACTTCGGACATTTGATGTCAATCGACTGAAAACACTTGATTACGACGGAACCCTACTGCAGTGCGAAATAACTGACGTGGGCCCTCGGCCGTTTATACCTGAAAAACTCCGTCACAAGATCTTCGAAGTCTACCATTCATTGAGCCACCCATCTGGCGAAGCATCAGTAGAAATTCTATCCAGAACGTATTTTTGGCCTGGCATGCGACGAGATATCAAGATGTGGTCAAAACAATGTCTAGAATGTCAGAAATGCAAAGTGACGAGACACACCAAAACGGCGCCACAAGTCATTCAAGTGCCCAAAGTCCGATTTACGCACATACACGTTGATCTGGTAACCTTACCTGCCGTGAACAACATGCGATATCTACTGTCAATACGGGACCGCACCACTCGATGGTATGAGGCCATACCACTTCCAGACATGAAGCAAGAAACTGTCAGTTATGCTCTAGAGCTCAATTGGTTCGCTCGGTTCGGTGCTCCAGCTGAAGTGACAACCGATCGTGGCGCACAATTTCTCGGAGAGGAGTTCACAGCCCTACTGCAATACTACGGTGTCAAACACTCCGTGACCGCGGCTCGCAACCCGAGAGCAAATGGTTTCGTTGAAAGGCCACACCGAGAACTGAAAGCGGCGCTCAAGGCTAGCCCAGAAGAAAATTGGCTTGCGGCTCTACCGAAAGTACTCCTATCAATGCGTACAAGACCTCGTGAGCCGATCAAATGTAGCTCCGCTGAAATGGTATTTGGCGAATGTCTACGGCTGCCTGGCGAACTAGTCCGATCACGCTCTGAAACTGCATTAACGATGAACGATCCGACATTTCTGTTTCCACTTCGCAGTTTTCTACAATATAACGCTCAGAATCGGCCGATCTGTCCTACACGTCAGCAACATGGCCCAATCTATAAACGCAAAGATTTTGATAGCTGCAAATGGTTCTTCATCAACAACGATATGGATAACAGGATTTTAGCCAAACCGAAGCGCGGTCCTTATCGTGTGTTAGATCGACGTCAGAATTACATCATTCTGGAGATTAATGGCAAAGCTGAAGCGGTCTCCAAGCACAGACTATCCCCAGCCGACGTTGATCCAGATGACCCGCTGTTTCGCGATGTAGACCTATCAGGCGGTGAAGAAACGAGAACGCCACCCCCAGACAGTCTTGCTGACATCGGATTGACGCCCGACGTCCCATCAACAACCGAGCCAACTGAAGCCGTCACGCCGCCGCGAGATATAGAAGAACCAGAATCAGTGTTGTCAGAGCCAAAATCAGTCATTACACGGTACGGCAGAGCAATAACACTTCCTGGAAGGTTAGCCCCCTTCATGGTGTACTAATTTTCATTGTCGGGGGGGTGTATGTAACACGCGGCTCCGTGTTACAACCCAACGAAGGTCAATTTTTACAAACGCTGTGCTCTTTAAGGTCAAATATTCTAACTCTGTCCTTAAACAATATTTCTCTTAGCTGTGATTTTAGGAACAATCTCTTTTAGTCTCAAGCAGTTTTAATCGATATTTCTTGAACTGCAATTTTATTTGTAATTAATAGTGTTTTTATAAAAGAAACAGAACCGCGCTCGAAACGGAAAAAACACGCGGTGGACTATTGTGTCTCAGTGAACTTATTTCGCTTAGTTGCAGAAGTTACGCATTGGATTTACCGTGGTTAACTATCCGAACTTCAGAGAGTAATGGATTAATATAATAACCTGAGGATAAAACACTGAACTAAATATTTGTGAGTTTTTTTGTCATTGAAGTCGTTATACGGATTATACAGAACATTTTTCTTTATAACATGAATCATTTTAACTTTTGTTGTCTAGAAGACGGAAAATTTAGTTTAACTGTGATTAGTGTCTAAAGAACTATTTTGCATAAAATCTATTTTTACAGCTGACTAACATGTATTCAATTTGAACTAACTGTGAATTATATTACTATTTGCAACATTATATCTAATATACGTATGACCAGATGTTTTTGCCTTCTCACATCAACCATCCGAAAATGATCAGAGACTGATTAGGCGCACGGGTAGTAATAATAGCCACCATTGATATGGAGGACGGGTACAAAATTCACGAACTAGAAAACAACCCCGCAAAAGTCCCCAACAATAGAACGTCTTCAATTTATTTAATCACTGGTCGTTATAACAAATTATGCATATTCCTTATACATTGACATAGATAAAATGCAAATTTTAAACAACTGTATACACATAATTTATAGAATTCCTCGGTATATCTATAAGTATCGCACGAATAAAAAGGGATTCCATGATATTCCATATATATAAAAGTGCTGGAAAAACGCAACAACCGATGTGGCCGTGCTCGTGGATTTCTATAATTCTTTTATTTTGAAATGAGATAGGGTTTCATTTTGTTTTAATTTTTAGATTTTCTAGCTTTCTCGTCTGATCTCACCGCTGGGAAACACTTGGAATTTACTCACATATTTTGCTAGAATTTCTTTACATATTTTAATAATTTACTTTTATCTTTAACAATAATTGATTGCAAATCAGGTTTGCGAGCTTTAATTTAACACCAATCCCATTGTATTTAACCAATCGTCGAACAACATAACAAAACTACCGCCAGCCGCAACGCACTGACGCGTTTCGACCTTCCATGATCATCATCAGAGTACGACGGCAAACTGACTATCGAGGATCAAACCGCATTGAATATATAAGGAAATCAAATTTAGATATGCGGCTCTCAACTGTAGCAGTCCTGAAACCAGACATGCCTTTCCTGGCTAGAGCAACCCAAAGAAACGCCGGTCATTTTACGCAGGCATCCTTGATGATGTCCTTCCTCTGGACCCATCATGCTAACTACCTCACGATTTGATGGGTTCCCCGTCACCACTAACTCAAACAGCGAGACCATTCCCACCCAACATGCGCAAGCTGTACCGCGTCTTCGTGGCTGACCACGCCGCATAAAGAACCTCACAATGGCCATCCTCCTTCAATCTCCAGGGCCAGTAACAAATCCTTAAGTCAAGTCGTTATCACGACCGGTGCAGAGGTCCTGAAACCGACAAAACGAAAGACCATCACGACCCCGCGAGCCATCGATTCTTCCCCCACAACTTCCTCCTCTCACAACATCAATACAACCCAGGACAATCGTGACTCCGCCCTTGTTCAGATCTTGCCCACACCCACCCCCATATGGCTGCTCCTAAGTAACCCGTCGAGCCCAGCTAACTGGCCTCCGTCCTGCTTTTAAATCCTCCAATTACCTTACCCGCCTGATAAATGGGAGACTAAGGAAATCCAGATCGATCCTGACCACTTTATTCTCGTCAACAAGGGGTCAGTAACCCTTATCAGCCTGAAGTCTCGCTCTGGCCGCCAGCAGAAAGCACCTTCTCGTTTCTCCTCCCCGGTCTAATTGATCCCTTTCAGCAAATACTATCAATTGTAGATCGCTTACGTCAAAAATCAAGCAACTGCGAGCACTTTTCTCATCTAACGAGCTAGACCTGTACTTTTTTGTTGAAACGTGGCTGTCCTCTTCCGTTTACTGCGATGATCTTTTCCTCATCAATGGCTACACTTTCCTTCAAAGTGACAGAACGGCTGGTTGTGGTGATGGTCTGGCTTACATTTTCCGTTCCTCTTTCACACCCAAACGCCTCTCTACATCCAACTCCCTAGGTTTATAATTCTTTTCATTTCAGCTGCTGATTCTAGAGCAAAGCTTATCTGTTTGCGTTGTCTAAAGACCCCCAACACAACAATAATAGACAACACCCGTGGGGCTCAACTAATGTTCACTTTCTTCTTTCAACACTCCGAACAATACATCGTTGTGGGCAACCTTAGTCTTCCTCTGGCCAACTGGCATAATATAACTACGGAAACTCACCCGTTGATTCGGCTCTTTGCGAACAGCCTGCCAAGCCAATTTGTGCACTTCCTTACACGAGGATACAACTAGCTCGATTTTTTCATTTCCAACAAAGACCTGACCAATGTTCAGACTTGGAAGATCTTCCCTAATTTCGACCACTGCCTGGTATCCTTTCTTATTCCTCTTTTTTCCTCTTTCTCTAAAGAGAGCATTTAGACTTTCAGGCGATTCACAAATTAGGAAGTGTTTAGACGAATCTGTGACGCCGTTAATTGGAGAGATCTTATTCTTCCAGACAACCTCTCCTCATGTTTTACCGATGTCCATAATATGTTATCCTCCCACTTTAATTCTGCCATCTCTATTCAAAACATTCACGCGTTAAATAAGTTGAACGCCTTCTTTAAAACTCGCGACAACCTTGCACGCAATTCTAGATTCAGCACAACATCACTTGTTTGCGCTCTCGCTCTTCGACGTATCAATGAGCTCATTAAACAGGTAATCAAAATACAAGCGCTCAACATCGAGAGACGGATCTACACAGCACCCAACTCTCGGAAATATTATGCAGTCATCAAACACCAATTCTATAAATGTCCAATACCTCATTTATAAACTTCTCTCGGTCGGACTATTCCATCTTTGCCGAAGATTATCTAAATTATCTTCTAGACTCCTTTTCAATTCTCACTCCGCTTGCTGAGATGCTTGACAACGGAGACGCTGAGAACCTACGTTGGTTCATTATTTTGCCTGCATCTGTCGTTCAAGCTATCAAAGACATGAAATCTAAACATCAATTTGACCAGTACGATGTCTCTGTCAGGATGATAGCACTTCTTGGCTGGAAACTCTTCTCTCTACTCGCTGACGTTATCAACCGATGCCTTGAAACTATCTATTTCCCCCCAGAATTGCTTAATTCGAAGATATCTCCTATCCAAAAAAATGGTACATTGTCAATCTCCTCATTTTAAGTTCTCCGCACTATAACTATCGTCCCTTCTTTCACTAAAATCTTCGACAGGGTCTTATATAACTTAATCTACCCTTTCATCATGTCTTGAGATAAATTCTGCCTCCACCATGATTGACATGGCTTCCTGAATGGCCGCTCCTCTTCCACGAACTTATTCAATGTCCTTGATCACTGCTACTCTTTTATTTTTAAAGGTCACTGTTGTTCTCGAAAATTGAATCCGCTTTGTTAAGCAGTGGTATCAGCGGCAAAGTCCTCAATTTTATCATTTATTATCTCCGACACCGTTGCACAACTGTAAAAGTCGAAAATGGTCATTCGAGTTCAGCCCTTATCTGATCTGGAGTTCCCCAATGCTCCGTACTTAGTCCTATACTATTCAACCTAATACTATCTGAAGTGCAGGTTGAGGACAACCTATTCAAGCTGTTGAAATATGCAGATGACATGGTAATTGTATTCAGAAGCCCTTCAGCATCCAACTTCTCCCTGCCTCTTATCACGCAGCTGTCATCTTCGTTACATTTGCAGCTTAGCATAATCGGTATTTAATTAAACCCCAATAAGACTCATTTGATGAAACTTAACGCTGATCTATTCTGTTCACTCTCAGATACAAATTGTCCCCTTGATATTGAATTAATTGACTCGGCCAAGCAGCTTGGTATTTATTTTTCTAATTCGCTAGAATTTTCTACACATCTTCAATATACTTCCTCCAAACTCTTCAAATGTGCCCGTTTAATCTGCTTCAAGACTAAAAATCCCACTGTCCAACTCACATTGATTAAGGTCTATGTCCAACCCCTCATATCATACACTAGCGAATTTTATTGCCCTCCAACTCTAGCCTCCACTTACGCCATTGAACAGATTTATTCCAGATTTTTGAAGCGAGTCTTCTCTCACAGCCAGAATTATCGGGAACGCCTACTCCTGGCTAACCTTCTTTCGCTATGGTTTACCCGTCACTTCAGAGTCATTTCTTACCTTCATAAGATCACAGCTAGCCTATCACTATCAAACTTCGCTCACCCAAGTCACCACTATGATGCATGTCATAGCAACTCTTCAATTAAATCCTACAACACTCCTATTATATTCAGTAAAATCTATCTGTTTTCCAAAGCCACAGGTGTATTCAACGCTCTTCCCGCGGAAATAAAGCTCCTATCTCATCATTAATATAAAAAAGTCGGCTCACAACAACTTCTTTAAGAAATTCTTATGCGAGACAACTCATTGTAAGCGAAAGAGGTTCGTTCGTCCTTAACCCATAACACTTCTATTTACCCCTAGGCTATTGTCCAGTTTCAGAGCGTAAAGTATCTTCTGACGAGCTTCTTCTTTCAACTATTTGCCTCTGACTCTTAAATTCAAATAAGGACTCACCGATATCATTTCTATTCTCATTTTCATTCCACCGCAGTAAAATATTAATTGCTATGCCACAATCTGCTCTATTAAATCTCTTCTTTTTGTTTCAGCAAAAAAATCGGAAACTCAAAAAGCCTACTAGACCCTCTGGCATCCATCGGACGCTGGTTCCTCCACGCTTTTCATCAGCCGCAAACTTGCTCAACTGAAGTCAGTGATCCCTGCACGCGACACTGGCGTGAAGACTCTCTTCTATCTAGTCGATCCTTTGTAGTCCAATGGAATCTCCATTCCATCAGAACGATCTATCACGAAGTTGATGAAAGGACTTTTCTTTTCCAACTCCCACCTTCCCTATGGGTATATACTTTGCTAGTCCACAATTACATTCAACTTTACATATCCTACTTTGGATTTGTACCTAATCATTTCAACTGTTGGGACTTTTAGCTCTTGTTGTCAAATAAATTTATTATTTATTTTTATTATTTTTATTATATTATTTTTATTTTGAAGAATTTCTACCACCATTATTGGCAAATATAAATATATAATAGGAAATTACTTATTACAACACAGAGATATAACAACAACGATGTATATTGGGTTGCTCAAAATCTACATTTCTTTTATGCAAATCCATAAATTTATGCCCGCATCGACATTTTCGCTGTTTTTATAGAAACTTCACAATTTGCATTATAGTTACGATTAATCATGTTTGGAACCAAAAATTGAAATCATATGCTTGAATCATGACCACCTCAATAGATTTTTTTCACAAATCTAACTGAGGAAATTCAAATATGTTAGAACAAAAAATATAAAAACGGAATTTTCATTGGCTGACAGAAGGATATTGGTGTTTCACATAATCTGACCCGGCTATAGATCAATCACGCAGTTAGTGTCGTTTTTATAAACGCGATACATTTACTGTACAAATGCACTGTGCTTTATTCTGTGACTACTTTATGCCAATTTTTTCCATTGTTTAGCAAAGAATAATGGCTGTAACGACACAAATCAATCGCCGACATATTGCGTAAATTAAATTCAAATTTATTTACGTTGCACCAATGAGAAAAAAGCGAAATTGCCGTTTAACCACGTTTAACCAATAGTGTGCAAGTAGACATATTGCATGCTATTTAAGCACGGTAATTTACCATGCAAGTTAGTTGTGGAATTTGCATTCTACCTGCTTCACGCGTGTGCGTTCTGTCGGCTGTCAATACCTACGCTGGTGATTTGATAGTTTCAACAACAATTGGCTACATCCGTGACTCATCTTGTTGCGGTATAACCAGCGAGACGAGCCAATTAATTGCAGAACCTGCACGACGTTATCCACATCGTGATTACAGCTCAACCACGGGAGCGACAACTCAACCAGAGTCCACCTAAGGCTCTAGGACATCTTCAAACTCTGAAGACTTCAAGAGAACGCATTACCAGGCCCTCTTAAGGGCCCCCCTATAAGTAACTAATCTCTATTCAGAGCACCTTAACCGAGTTTGTAACGTCGTACGGCATTTACTTGAAGCCGGGGCGTTTACATGGCTAAAAATTTCTCAGGCACAAAGTAATTATTGATCCTATATTTATCAGTTTTACTTGTGTAATTGTGTTTGCGCAATTTATCAAGCGAATAATTCAGTTGTCAGTAATCGAGCCTTTTGAAAATGACGATAGTTTCATCTGAAAAATATTTGTAGCACTCAATATGACAATTAATACGCCATGCATTCATATATTCGACATGATTTTGTCAATCTGAAAAACAAGGATCACTTTACAATGTTTCCACCAGCCACATTCCCTAATGTAATGGCAACTAAACACATCAATAGCGACAAGACAAAGAAAGCTGCTTTTGGAACGTTAATTATTCGATTCGCCGGTTTAATGCAAAACAATTGACTATTTCCTCGAATTACCTAGTGCAACGTCTCACAAATTCTGAGCGAGCTTTATGGTGGACAACCACGAAATTTATAATTAACCATCATATAATATCTAATTATCAAAATAACCTGAGGCTTTTGTATTTTTTGGATAATGTATCGCACTTAATTAAACGCTAGTATAGAAGATAGGTATCTACATGAATATTCAAATGTAATATGTAATCAATTTTATGTCAGGGTTGCATTAGAAAGTGTTAAGTTTCTATTACTTTCTTTGGAAACATTCTTCCAAATGCCGCATTTAAAATCTCGCATTTTTTCAAAATAATATGACATCACAATTTTAAATTAATTGCAGCACAATTATTTTTGGTATAGTTCACACAATTTCTATTCTGCACTGGAAAATTTGAACTAGATATTTTAATATTGAATATTTTATTTCAACACTACGTTCTGCTCCAAATTTTTGTTCGTATATTTAATAACAGGAATCGTTTCACTTAATTTTTCCTAAATCTCTGGACAATGTATAAAATAAACTGTGTAATTTTTCGAGGTCCTTGAAATATAAGACCGTAAAATTTCTATAACGGAATTCTTCTAAAAGAGAACTATTCGATAAATGTTTTTAGCCAAAATTTCTATTAATTTTATTCAGGAAGTTTTGGAAGCATGTGCTTTTATTGCTATTCTTTGTCAATCTAACTAAGCTTTCTTCCAAATTTTGTGTAAAATTACAAAATTTCAGTGCAGTGTTTTGAAAAAGCATTACCGATATTTTTCGATCTGCATTTTTACATGCATTTTGGCTAGTTTAACAACAACAGGGCGCATTTTTCATAAATTTCGCCACCCTATAAAATATCAGTTTCTCCGTCACCATCATCTTCATTATAATATAATTTAACATTTGAACATTATCTAAAACAGCCTTTTCAACTAGTTTAAACAAAAAATTCGAATCTCATTTAATAATTCTCGCCACCAATTTCCTAGTCATTACATTCATTATTCTCCTGAGATTTACGTTTATTTCAAAGTACTATCTCTTGTTTATTCAGATAATTCTATCCATGCCTTAGCACCACAAATTAAATTATCAATTTTCTTATTCAAATTAGCTTCTAGTTTTTGAATGACTTTGATCTACATATACTATCGATAACCTTAAAGACGCCGGATCTGTTTTGGTTTTGTGTAAAAAATATTCTAATACTTTACTGTATTAGTAAGTGTTAACCAAGAATGACATTCCAAACTGGTCTGCTGAACCTCTCCTATATACTTGTTCACGCGCACCAGATTCAAATAATTTGGAACAAGAATTCATTTCAATACAAGAAACACATTCCGCGACAGATATCCTAAATGGTAAATAGGGATGAATATGCCTCAGATTCGTATGTAGATCAACAATCGACCTGGAATGCTATTAAATAACGGCAAAGCCGAAACCAAGGAAAAAAATTGTATTCCTTGACTTCCCAATTTACGCCATAGACATAATTTCCCATAAGTTAAACGCAATTAAAATAACTTATATTATGAATTCTACATGAAGGTAGTTAAAAGCCTAAAAGATAACCTCACTTTCATTAACAATGAATGCTCACTAGAGTTCAGAAAATGTGAAACGGAAAACAGAATTAGCTTAACATTATAAATACTCGAAAATATTTAAGCAAAAAATGTTCCAAAAGTTAATTCAATAGTTTAAAAATATTTTAGAGCGTTAAATTTTTTTACAAATTTATGTCCGAAGATATCGCCATGAAGAAAAAACCACAAATATATATGCCACACGATTCATGTTTCGTTTTTGCATACTTGAAATTTTGCCCTTATGTCCTTATTTTCTTCACATAAACTGTATTTAGATTCCCAAAGCTCATGGATAATTTTCACAATATTGGAATAATTCGAGAAAGGAGCCATTTCAAACCACGTGCATTTACTAAAATTTTAAACAAAATTGCTATATTCACCTGCCTTTTTCACTAGAAGAGTATGACGTCATTCAGACTAACTCGTGCTACTGCGTTTGCAGGCAGTCCTGACTCTTTAATTTATTAATCGCATTCGTGCGGATTTCAGACTCATGGTTGTGTCATATTTTTAGTTCACATCTCTTTTTCTTGATTCGATCAATTTACTGCTTTACGCAAATCTGACTAGAGTATTTTAATAATTACATCGGAATACAAATGTAAAACGCCCCGGCTTCAAGTAAATGCCGTATGACGTTACAAAGCAACGAGGTGCTAAGACTGTTGTGAATTATTACTGTTGGTGGCCATTATTAGGTCCGGAATCGCGTTCGCCCGCAAATACTGCGAAGGTTAGATAGTTTAGCAGTGTCTAGAAATACTCCTAGATACTTGAGACCGGCACTGGTTGACTGGCTGGAGTTCATTCTGTTGTGGTGTTGAAACCAGTGGTGAGAGGCTGTGTGAAGCCTGAAAATTGTCTCGTTGAAGTTCTGTGGTGACTGGCACACGTAGAGGTCCAATAAATAGATGTTGCTCCGTCTCATTAGTTATGCACCAACAAGATTGTCGTGACATGTTGATTCTGCTTGTGAGGCAAGTCCAGAAGTCAGCGTAGATGAACAGTCAGAATTACAGGATTCAGCACGTACACGTAGTGCACAGCAGAAATCAAACGTGATAACTGACTTGCATGATAAATGCACCGTGCTTATTTACTGTTGAAATCGAAAGCACGCACGTCATTGGTTAACGGCAAATTTTGCTTGTTTTAATTGGTGCCACGTAAATTAAATTTAAGTTTCATTTACGCAATTTGTTGGCGAATTGTTCTTAAGCCGTTAATTCAATTACCTCTCTGAAAAAAATAAAAACATTCCTCTCGACGAGACATGATAAGAAATGTAGGGCAGAGTTCGAACCCAGTCAAGCAACTGAGTATAATTCTGTCTATAGCTATATAAAAATACCGTAAATGCTTGGATGGAGTACGCTTGTTGGTTGCTTCAACAATGATATGATGCCAAATAACCACTAGTAAATGCTACACAAATTGTTAGCTGTAGTGTCTGGTCATACCGCGTGGGGCAAAATAGATCAGTGTGAGGTTTGGACAGCCTGAGCGTGAGGATTTTAAGGTAGATTGCCGCTGAAGTTGCCAGGTTTAAGTTGAAACCTGGGAAGTCTGGATCACGTCAATGTGTTTGAATACGACCAAAAGAGCTAGTGTGAGCTCGACGTTGTCGTCATGTCATTCGTAAAGTGGTCATTGTGCAACTGATGATGTTCAGATATGCATTGAAAGTGGCCTGTACCATGATATGAAGCCGAAAACTACATAGTGTCTCTACACAAGGCGTTAGCACGTAGTAGCTTGCCATACCAAAATAGGCAGTGTGAGCTCAGATGTGAGCCATACGTTACAATGTAAAAATATATACATGAAAATAAAAGGATAACGACAAAACGTGTACTCGAATATTGCCGCAGAGATGGCATAATACCAAAGAACTGTTCAAAAATGTTACAAAATTGTTAACTAAGAACAGATGATTATACCACATAAGAAAAGTGAATGTGATAGAAAAAATTAATCATGTGGATTCAAAGAAGTCACATTTCGGGATATAGGGCGCAAGTGGTGCGTATAAAGTTAAAAATTTGATACATAGAATAACGAAATCTTAATGTTAAAAAATTATCAGTTATGCGCTATGCAAAACAATCTATTGCGAGGTTAAAATTGTAGGCAGATAGAGCCTAAGACGTGTGTAGAAGGTTGTATGCTCCCAGGATCGGGCGGTTTGATAAACGGTTTCAACCTGTCTATACTTACAGGTGTAGGTGTTGCACCTTGCATGATAATGAAATATTTTGGATGTCTGAGCAAAATAGGGTAAGGACCGTGATACTTTGGGAATAGTAGTGCAACAGCAATATCGTTGAGAACGAGTACTCTCTTGCAGCTGTGTAGCTGCGCGTGAACGAAAAAAGGACGAGGCGTATGTCTCGACTGCTGTCCAAACATGCTACCGAAATGAAGACAGAGGCGGCTAGTTTCGCATTGTGAGTCATCCTGTACGGATAGTAGACGTGGGAGCTGACTAGACAGGCGTAGATCCATACCATACGAGAGTTGTGATGCAAATGTTTTAATGGATTCACGTGTACATGAACGCATGGCAAGCAGAACTAAAGGTAGTGCATCGATCAAGTTGCCAATAATGGATGAGGAGGCTAAAGCAGCTTTTTGTTCCGTATGCATTCTCTCCACCATACCGTTAGATTGGGGATGGTAGGCAGTCATCTGGTGTAAGGTGCATACCATGAACCGCAAGGTGTTTTTGAAACAATTCAATGAGAAGCAAGTGATTTTATCAGTGATGACCTCATTCGGAAAACCATAATGGGATATCCATGCAGAATTAAAACCGTTAGTTACTTCGTTTGCAGAAATGGTGGCAAGAGGTTATGCCTTAGGCCATCGTATAAATCTATCAATCATAGTTAGAAGGTAGCTGAAACCTTAAACTTATGTTAAATGAACTATGTTGATATGGTTTCAAAGTGCGCTAACTAATGGTGCATGATCTGTGAAAACAACAAATCTGCTGGTGCCAATGATTCGGATAAAATGGTGTACTGCGTCGTGGATGACGAGGAGTTCTCGAACGAAAAAATCTTATCTTGTTTCTACTTAATGGAGTGTACACCAGTAAAAGCTGATAGGCTTCCGAACTCCGTCAATCTCTTGTTTCAACGTGGCTCCAATGGCAAACTCAGAAACATACCTTGAGTAAAAATGGTCGTTGAATATCTAGATGCTTTAGCATTTGCTAACGAGTTGATGGCGAGTCGAAGTAATTCCTCGTCTTCAGATGACCAAGTAATGATGGAGTTCTTGCTATGTCCTTTTCGATTCTGCAGGTGCGTACACAACGGATAAAGTTGTGTTGAAAGGCCGGGAAGGAACATGTGATAGTAGTTTATGACTCCCAATAACTTCTGCAGCTCACTAACAGTCTTCGGTGACTTGATATTCCTGATTGAATTCGCCTTTGACGGCAAAGGTTGAATACCTTGTGGCGTGATACGATGCCCTAAGAAGTCCACGGATGTAGTTGTAATCTGCGTCTTGTCACAGTTGATTTTGAGTTCGTGGTTGATAAATGTGAGGGAACATTTCATTAATGCTTGGCATGATGTTCTTAGTCTGGATTGAAAACTATTACGCCATCGAGATATGGCATATAGTATGCGGCGTCGTCGCAAAGTATGATGTCCATGAATCTTGGAAATGTCTGTGTAGCACACCTAAGTCAAAAAGGCATGTAAAGAAAATAGAAAAAGGCCAAATGGTGTGATGACCGTAGTCTTTTCAATATCTTCTGGCGCTACCGGGATGTGGTGTTAGGCTTGTCTGAGGTCAATCACTGAGAAGAAATTGCTGCCGCATAGTTTTTCAAGTTCGGTGTTAATATTGGAAAAGGTATATGCATCAAATTTTATCACTGAATTTAACTTGCGATAATCTCCGCAGGCTCTGTACGATCCATTTGTTTTGGCGACTAAGTGCAGTAGTGACGCCCAAGAACTTTCGATGGCCTGATGATTCCCTCTTCCAATATCCTTGAAAATTCCTCTTGGGCAGCTTTCAGTTTAGCAGGGGACAGTGATCGCTTCTTGAGTGCAGTAGGTTGTCCTTCTGTGACGATATGGTGCATCGTAGTGGCGTCTCGTAGCTCTGATTTGCAGAGATCGAAAAGCAACTAGTGTTCTCTAAGAGCTGTTGATATTTCTGCTAAATGATACTGAATGGCTTGAATCTCCAAATGCTTGGTGGCAAGTGTTCAAAAATTTTTCTCAAATCCGGTGAAGTGGTCGATGATATTTTGATTGGCAAGATCAACAACGAGCCAAAATTTCAAAAGGAAATCAAGGTCTATTATGTTGTGTGAGACCTTGGCGGCGATGAAGTTGTGAGAAAATTCACGCCGTAAACCTATGTTGAGTGTCCGATACTGGCATCCATACGTAGGTATGGGCTCCCCTGTAGCTGTTGTGAGTGAAACGCTTAGTGATATCTCGGCTATTGAATCACTCTTGAGAACTGAGACTAATGCACCTGTGCTTGTGATGAATTCTTCGCCAGTTCTGAGATCAAAAGATGTAGAATTTGGTTGGGCTGTTTGGCCGGGTCCTGCAAACAAGTAGGCAGGTCATTTCGACTGACATTTTCAAATAGGCTGTCTATGTGGCATAAACGGCGCGGACGAAAAGAGTTAAAAGGAATGTTAGATTGTAAGTGATTGCTACCTTGTGGCACCGTTGATGCCATTGATGCGCAGAAAGTACGGTCTTCTACTTCCTGCGCCATACGTTTCCCGATCCTGATATTTCACTGCGCCTGTTCTCTGTGGTCTATCCCGTCAACAGTGAAAATTGGCATTCATTTGGAAATTGTTTCGAACGGCAGAGACAGAAACGATATGAAAAAAAACTTCTGCTGATTATAGCACCAGTTCTTTGGAGCATATCTATTAAAATATTGCGGGGATCAAGATCGCCGCCTACTGTTATTTCGTGTTTTGGAAGGAAAAATGGATCGTGAGTTCACGTGATTTAGCTTGGATTTCCCTATGGCTAATCCTTCTAGAACTTTAGCCATGTTCGCTATTGTCATCTCTAAAGAGGCGATTCTATGATCCTACGGAGAAGGACAAAAGGATGACGAATTTAGTTTAGGTTCCAAAATCCTATGTTCTAACTCGCATCTTTCTGATAAGTCACCAATTGAGAGAGAGAGTTGGGGAGCTATCTGGCGAACAATTTTAGTGACAGTGGAAGATTGTTAAAAAAACAACCTTAGACTCATGATCAGAAATATTGGTTTTATACCAACAATTCTGCAATTCCCTTAAAATCTCAATAGGGACAAAGTTTGGCATGTCTAACTGCGCATATTTATTTATTATCTGCTTACATTCAATGAGACCCAGCAAGGATTACATTTCATTTTGGAGGCCCAAAATGGGAATGAGTCGTTTGCTAATGGCCTTAGGCTTCGGATAAGTCCGTCGCTGCAATTCTAAAGTAAGGTTAGCGAAAACCTTGGAGAGTTGTTGATGACTGTCATAATATGGAAATAGGGTGAAAGCAGAGTCTACGCGCATAAATAAGAGCTCGCAATCACCATCCAAAACAGAAACATTTATTTCTAAAATTGGACCTGGCAGTCTGACAATCTTACGGGATCTTTAAAGAATAAATTTATAAGCAAGATGAAATGTGTATAAGGAAGTGATACGAAACGCTTACCAAAATCTGCTTCCACAGTTTAAATTGATGGGGTGAGCATCGACGAACGGAGAAAACTGACGAAATCATAATCTGCTTCCAAAGTTAAAACTGATGGAATGAAGATCGAAGCACACAGAAAACAGATTAAATTATGTAATTTCATAAAATCACAAGTCACAGTTTACCAGTATCGAACAGACAAAAAATAATGTGCTTTCACTAACCCAAAACAACTAAGCATCCACATTATTCCAGTTTGGCACAATAAAATGACGAGATCACAAATGTGTACGGTTTTTATAGTTTCGTAGTCTGTACATAGGAGTGAAATTAGCATTGATAAAAAACTTTTTTACTTCCCTACAAGACCTCGACTTAATAAAGATTCACACCCAGGATAAAAATATGGTATGTGCTACCGTCAATTTACAGTATTCCCAAATAGGAGTAAATAATACTAATAAATACATCAGAATAGAAATGTAAAACGCCTCGGTTTCAAGTAAATGACGTACGATGTTACAAAGCAGTGGGGTACCAAGGCGACTGAGAATTAGTAATATTTAAGACCCTTATAAAGGCCGGAATTGCGTTTACCAGCAAATGCCGTGAAGGTTAGATAATGTACCAGTGTCTAGAAGTACTCTTGCACACTTGTGTGCGGCTGCGGTTGACTGGCTAGTGTTCTTTTTGTTGTGGTATTGAAATCAGCAGCGAGAAGCTGTGTAAAGTCTCAGAATTGTCTCGTTGAAGATCTGCGACAACAACGTGGTGACTGGCACACTTAGAGGTCCAATAATTTGTTGTGACTCCGTTTCACTATTTGTGCAGCAAAAAGATTGGCGTGAATGTTTTTAACAATGTGTGTAAAGCAAGTCCAGAATTCAACGTAGGTGATATGTCTGTACATCAGGAAACAGCACGCACACGTAGTGCACAGAAAAAGGCGAACTTGAACACTGACTAGCTTGGTAATTGCACTGTGCTTATATACTTTGTAAACCGAAAACTCGCACACCATTGGTTAACGGCAAATTTCGCTTGTTTTAAATGGTGCCGCGTAAAATAAATTTGAATTTCATTTAAACATTGTGTCGGCGAATTTTTCTTGAGATGTTGAAAATCCAAATAAAGATATTCTATTCTATTCTTTTCTTATTCACGAAGCTTTCCGATTCACTTCATGGTCACTATCAATGTTTATTTAATTAAATGCTTTATAACGACACAAATAAATTGCTGACTTAATCCGTAAATTAAATTCAATTTGATTTACGTTGCACCAATAAGGAAAAAGCGAAACTTGCCGTTAACCAATAGTGTGCAAGTAGACATATATTACTATGGCATGGCTGTTTAAGCACGGCATTTACCATGCAGTTCAGTTTTCGCGTTTGCCTTTTGCTTTGCGTTAAGTGTGCGTGCTGTCGGCTGTCATCATCTACGCTGGTTGTAGTTATCTTCACCAACAATTGGCAACATCAGTGACACAAATATTCTTGCCGTACAACCAGCAAGACGAGCCAATTAATGCAGAACTTCAACGAAGTTTTCACATCGACAATTACAACGCAACAGCAGGAGGAACCACAGCCCAAGTCAACCCAAGGCTCTAGGACATCTTCACACTGAAGGATCTTTCTCGGCACTTGCCGAAGAACGCACGACCGGCCCTGTTAAGGGCCCCCTTTCAGTGAAATAACTATATATATGGCACTTTAACCGAGTTTGTAACGTCGTACGGCATTTACTTGAAGCTGGGGCGTTTTACAAAATTGGCGACCGCGCCAGGATATTGAGTATTGTACTGTTTTTTTGGTATAAATAAAATTTTTTTTTTTTTTTTTTTTTTTTTTTTTTTTTTTTTTTTTTTTTTTTTTTTTTTTTTTTTTTTTTTTTTTTTTTTTTTTTTTTTTTTTTTTTTTTTTTTTTTTTTTTAAAGATTCATAGACAACATACTTCGCGACGACTCTGCTTATTGTATGTCATATCTAGATGACATTATGGTAATCAGTCCAGATCTAGAATCTCATGCGAAACATCTACGAAATGTCCTCTCCCGCTTATCCAACCACGGACTCAAGATCAACTGTGACAAGACGCAGATTGCAACTTCATCCGTCGACTTCTTAGGGCATCGTATCACGGCCCAAGGTATTCAACCGTTGCCGTCAAAGACGAATTCAATCAAGAATATCAAGTCACCAAGGACTTTGAGCGATTTGCAGAAAATCCTGGGGGTACTAAACTATTATCGCAAGTTCCTTCCAGGCCTTTCAAAACAACTTTATCCTTTGTGCAGGCACCTGCGGACCCGAAAAGGACTTAGCAAGAATTCCATCATTGCTTGGTCATCCGAAGACGAGGAATTACTTCGACTTGCCATCAACTCGTTAGCAAATGCTACAATGCTAACGCATCCAGATTTCGAAAAGCCATTTCTACTCACGACAGATGCTTCTGAATTCGCTATTGGAGCCACTTTGGAACAAGAGATCGACGGAGTTCGGAAACCTATCAGTTTCTACTCGCGTACTCTCCAACCAGTAGAAACGAGGTACGACACTTTCGGCCGAGAACTTCTCGCCATCCACGAAGCAGTGCGCCATTTTATCAGCATCATTGGCAGTAGCAGATTTGTTGTTTTCACAGATCATACACCACTAGTTAGCGCACTTCGAAACGCAACTTCATCTATCGCCAAGTACCCTGCCAGAGTGGAGAGACAGCTTTCTCGTCTAAGCGAATGGCAATTTGACGTCTTTCACGTCAAGGGCAAACAGAACTTCATTGCAGATGCCCTGTCTAGACCAGACGTCTCTCTACAACCACCTTCACCGTCACCATTCACTGTCAACTCCGTGGCACTCAGTGAACCTGCACTAACGCCAACTCTCCTGCGAACTGAACAACGCGGTGACATTCACATTCAAAGATCAATAGCCCGTCACCTAACCAAGTTCATATGCCGTCTGTGGGAAGGCTTACCAATTGTTTACTTCACGGGTACGCAGCTCAACAAGCCAGTTCTGCCGACCAGCCTTCAGAGGAAGGTTTTCGATTCAATTCACTCAATTTCTCACCCAGGAAGCCAAGCGACTGTCCGACTTCTTACAGATCGTTTCTGGGGTCACAGACTTAGGCAGAATGTTAAACGATGGGTCTCAGAGTGTGCAATTTGTCAGAAAAACAAGATCACACGACACGCTCGTTCTAAGTTGCAACATTTTCGGTCTACTTCTCGCCTAGCCATCGTCCACATCGACATAGTTCATCTGACAAAGGTTCAAGGTTTCAGCTACCTTCTAACTATGATCGATAGATTTACACGGTGGCCTGCGGCATTACCTCTTGGCACCATTTCTGCAGACGAAGTAACTAACGGTTTAATCTCTGCATGGATATCCAATTACGGTGTTCCCAATGAGGTCATCACGGACAGAGGCACTTGCTTCTCATCTGATCGTTTTCAAAACCACCTTGCGGTACATGGGATGCATCTTACGCCAGACGACTGCCTACCATCCCCAAGCTAATGGCATGGTAGAGAATGCATAGGGAACTCAAAGCAGCTTTAGCATCCTCGTCCATTAATGGCAACTGGGTCGATGCACTACCTTTAGTTCTGCTGGCCATGCGTTCTCGTACTCGAGAATCCATTAAAACGTCTGCGTCACAACTCTTGTATGGCATGGATCTACGCCTGCCTAGTCAGCTCCCACGTCTACTACCGGCACAAGATGACCCACAAAACGAAGCTACCCGCCTTCGACTTCATTTTGGTAACATGTCCGAACAGCAGCCGAGACACACGCCTCGTCCAGTCTTCGTTCACCCACAGCTCCACAGCTGCAAGAGAGTACTCGTTCGCAACAACAATGCTGTTGCACCACTACAACCAAAGTATCGCGGTCCTTACCCGATTTTGCTCAAACAACCAAAATACTTCATCATTATACAAGGCGCTACACCGACATCAGTAAGCATAGACAGGTTAAAACCGTTTATCGAACCACCTGATCCTGAGAGCGTTCAACCTTCTACACACGTCTCAGGCTCCGTCTACCCACAATCTCAACCTGCTTTGTATAACGCGTAATTAATTTTTTTTAAACATTAACATTTAACTATAAAATTTTTTTTTAAACTTTACGTTAATTTTTAGTGTTTGTCTCACGTGGCATAACCACCTGTTCTTAGCTAACAATTGTGTAGCATTTTTGAACAGTTCTTTGGTATTATACCATCTCTGAGGCAATGTTCGTGTACATATTTTATGCAATTACCTTTGATTTTAATGTATATATATTTTACATTATAATGTATTTCTCACACATGACATTACACTGCCTATTTTGGTATGACCAGCTACTTAGAGCTAACGCTTTCGTGTAGCAACACTAAGTAGTGATCAGCTTCATATCATTGTACAGGCCACTTTCAATGCATATCTCAACTTTATCTATTTCACAAAGACCACTCTACAAATGTCATGACTACAACGTCGAGCACTCTAGCTCCTTTGGTCGTATACAAACACATTGACAACGATCCAACCTGCTTAGGTTTTAACTTAAACCTGGCAAATTCAGAGGCGATTTACCTCGAAATCTTCACGCTGCGGCTCCAAATACTTACACTGCTCTATTTTGCCTCACGTGCTATGACCGTCCACTAGAGCTAACAATTTGTGTAGCAATTCCTAGTGGTTACCTGGCATCATATCATTGTTGAAGCAACCAACAAGCATATTTAAGCCCAGCACTTATGATTCATCATATTTTTGCTTAACTTGGTTCGAACTCTGTCATGCATTTCTTATCTAGCCTCGCAGAGAGGAATATTTTTTCTTTTTTCAGAGAGGAAAGTGTTGTAACGACACAAATAATTCGCCGACATATTGCGTAAATTAAATTCAAATTTATTTACGTTGCACCAATGAGAAAAAAGCAAATTGCCGTTTAACCACGTCTAGCCACGTTTAACCAATAGTATGCAAGTACACATATTGCATGCTATTTAAGCACGGTAATTTACCATGCAAGTCAGTTGTGGCATTTGCCTTCTACCTGCTTCACGCGTGTGCGTTCTGTCGGTTGTCAATACGTCTGCGCTCTGTCGGCTGTCAGTATCTACTCATCTTGTTGCGGGATACCGGAGAGACGAGCCAATTGAGTGCAGGACCTGCAGGACACCATCCACAACACGATCACAGCTCAACCACGGGAGCAACAAATCAACCAGAGTCCACCCAAGGCTCTAGGACATCTTCAAAGCTGAAGACTCAAAGCGAACGCATTACCCGGCCCTCTTAAGGGCCCCCATATCAGTAACTAATCTCTATTCAGAGCACCTTAACCGAGTTTGTAACGTCGTACGGCATTTACTTGAAGCCTGGCGTTTAGCACTTTAACCAAGTTTGTAACGTCGTACGGTATTTACTTGAAGCTGGGGCGTTTATATTTGGTTTACAACTAGGTAGTGGCAGATTTTACGGTTTCAAGTTACTTATATTTTATAATGTAACGACACAAAGCAATTCGCGGACAGTTTGTGTAAATTAAATTCAATTCAATTTACGCTGCACTAATGAAAAAGAGAAAAATTTGCCGTTAACCAATGGTGTGCAAGCAGCAATTCAAGGCAATTTAAGCACGGTGAAATTACAATGCAATTCAGTTGTCGCGTTTGCCTTCTTCTGTGCGTTTCTCCGACGTGCTGTCTGCTACTGTCATCGACGCTGATTTTTGGGTTGCTTTGCACAGATTGCAATTTCATTAACGCCAATCTTTTTGCTGTACAACTAGAGAGACGAGCCAGTTACTGCAGAACTTCAACGAGATTACTCAGCTAATCTCTCACCAGGGATTTCAACGCCACAACAGAAGGAACCACAACCCAAGTCAACCAGAGCTGGTCTCAAGTGTCTAGGAGTACTTCTGGACACTGCTACACTAACTGACCTTCTCGGTCCTGCTAAGGGCCCCCAACAGTATTAACTCAGCCATATTGGCACCACAACGGACTTTGTAACGCTCTATCGTATTTACTTGAAGCTGGGGCGTTTACAATAATATCGTATTTGTTTTTTATCTTCAAAAGAATAGCTTCTTTAGCAACTATTTAGCCCGGTCAATTTAATGGGATATAATGTAAGTTGTATTTTCTAATAATAGAACTTATCAGGTAATAAGTAAGTAATATGGTTAAAAAATAATTGATTATGCGAATGGTGGCAGCAATTATTTAAATTAAGTTTGCGAGCTTGAAGCCGTAATCCAATCCAATTGTATTTTACCAAATGTCGAACAACATCTAAAAATTACTTAATAATAATAATTCATTTATTTGGCATCGTGGGACTTCCGTAGTTTTGCTATGTTGTTCAACGACTGGTTAAATAAAATGGGATTGGTGTTTACTTTAAGCTCGAAAACTTGATTTAAAGAATTAGAATTTACCATTTAATCGTTAACTAAATATGTGTGTTTAGTAATAAAATTAGACTTAGAGTTATAATGTTATAATTGGAGTAATATCTCCTGAAATACTCAAATATCAATAAAACACGAATATAATAAATACAGATAAAATAATAATAAAATTTCGTTCGCAACAAAGGCGATCTGATCTTACGATTCAAGAAATCAATTTACAAATCAAAAGTTTGATTATGTAAAAGTGCGCGAAGTTTTGACTAGCAATTATTTTTCAAGACAGTTAATAAAGACAACACTTATTTGACATTATTAAAATTTAAATAAATGAAATCTTTATTTGATTTCATATATTTTTCTACACATTTAACATACAATTTCAATATTTAATTGAACTTCAAAAACATGTTTATGTTTTAAGCGAACATTGGTTTTGTGGGCAGTGATATCAATTAATTTAAATCAAAGTTGCGATCTTGATATAAACACCTGACCCATTATGTATATACGTAGAGGTGTTGAGGCCCCTAACCTATTCGTGTCTGTAAGCCCCATAGATGCCAGATCGCTGGAAGTCCTAAAATTCACAGTAGAGTCTGATAGGCTTATATGGTTATTATCATTGCTTAAGTTCAAGTCCGCTATGTCTTGCACTAACCTACTTGTGTCCTCGAATTTAATATCGGTATCCATGAGTATAGGGGATAATAATTAAATCGACACTTACTGTAAGGCAATCGGAAAGTGAAAGTCGGAAGCTGTTTTGCACCGTAATTTATCTAGAGAGTTGGAAGACTTGAACCAAAGATACAAATAATTATACCTGTTCCTAGGCTCCTGTTCCTTTCTGTTTTATATTAGAAAAAAAGGCAATTGATGGAGCAATATAATTGAGGATGAAATAATCGTTCAATATGGAAAAATTTTAAAATGCAGCAGACCAAAATTACAATACCAGTCAAGGAGCGAGATACTCAAAAACTGAAAATAGCGCACAATTTAAAATCAAGTATTTAAACAAAGAATGTTCTGGAAAATAAAAAGAAAAAAATTCTTTTTAAATAAAGTTCGTTACAATCAGCTATGGTGGTTTAAATTTATCAGTCAAGGTCATTTTACATAAGGCGGAGGATTTAACATCCTCTACATACACCACCTTCTCAAAAAAGAGGAACGACTAATAATAGACGTAATCATAATTCTTCGGCTGACGATGTATTCTTCCAGAACGAGTTGTGCATACTGGCGCCCCTGACGTCGTCATCTCGCCCGGTACAACATTCGCTGGTTCTTCAAAATCATTTGGTATCGACAAATAGTTTTCATGCTGTGATTCAGTAGAATAAGATTTTGCTATATTAGACAACGATTCTTCAGAGTTCTGCATTTCATTATGTGCCTGCATGGTGGGACTGCACACATCAGATTCGCCCATGGAACGGTCATTCGACGCATCTGTTAATTCAGTCATACCGTCAATCCAGAGAAACTGGGGAATACAGCGATCCAACGTAAAACACAATCTTCAATGCCATTTATTTCTATGATGACATTCTTGTCAGTCATCTTCTTGACCTTGTAGGGTCCTTTGTAAAATGGTGTTAGGCAGTTCTTCCTATTCTCATTAGTTATATACACATGCGGAGCCGATTTTAAATCAGAGGACACATAGCATTTGGTTTTAGCTTTTCTAGTCTTGGTTGGGGCCAAACGACACATCTTGTCTCTAAGTACTCCTACAAACCAATCTACATAACTAGAAGCCCAATCAAGACTACTTGGAGTTTCTATTAGAAGATCTCCAGGCATCCTTAATGGTTCTCCATAAACCAATTCTGCTATGGAAGTTCCTAATTGTGCCCTATATCTGATGCGCATGGCGAGTAGTACTATAGGAAGATCGTGTATCCAGCTTGTTCCACTAGTACACCTTAATGCAGCTTTCAGTTCACGATGTAGCCTTTCTACCATCCAATTTGCTCGTGGGTTATACGCGCTAGTATGTATTACAGTGGTTCCCATGATGTTGAAGGATCTTACGAAAAGCTCTGACATAAATTGACTACCGCGATCACTAGTGACCTTTTCCGGAACACCATAACGCGATATCCAATTATGTAGAAACGCGAACAAGACTTCTTGCACTGTCATGTCTTTTAAAATCGCCACTTCAAATTGACGACTAAATCTATCTACCATAGTCAGCAAGTACTTATTTCCATTTACTTCAGGCATCTCGACAATGTCTATGTGTACGTGTCTGAACCGTCCAATTGGTATTCCAATGTTCTTTATCTCGGTTCTGGTATGTCTCCACACCTTACACGTTTGACACTTGGCACAGGCTCTTACCCATACCCGTATGTATTTAGACATGTGCGGCCATACGTATCTGTCGTTGATTAATCGAATGGTGGCTTTAATGGATGGATGACCCATGTCATGTAACCCTTGGATAATCTTGGCCCGTAACTCCTATGGCACATATGGTCGTGGTTGAATTCTAGATATTTCGCATAACAACCACTTGCCACTTATGAGCTTACGAACATATCCTGGCCTTTTGGACAAAACTAATGTAAAGGGATCCGATCCTTCCGCTTTCTCGATTTGACTAACAAAATCATGCATAGAATCATCTAAACTCTTCAATGGACCTTGAAATATCAGCTCAACATCAGCTTTATTCGGTCGGCTAAGTGCATCGGCTACCACATACTCTTTGCCAGCAATATGAGACACAGTGAAATCGAACTCTGCTAACCGTGTTATTTGGGAATTTACTCTACGAGAATAATTAAGCCTAGCTGTTTTACCAAGTATGCTGATCAGTGGCTTATGATCGGTCAATAACTTAAACTTATGACCGTCTAAGTAATGCTCGAAGTGTAGCACTGCGGCATACACTGCTAGAAGCTCTTTGCCAAACGTATCATAACGTTTTTCTCGATCATTAAGCTTACGGCTATAAAACCCAATCGGTCTTACAACGTCCTGATCTCTTTGCTGTAGCACTGCCCCTAATGCAACATCTGAGGCATCTGTGATTAGTTAGAAAGGTTTTTCCCAATCTACAGGTGCTAATGTGGTTATGTCACTTAACATATCCTTGGCTTTTTGGAAATTTTCTCGGTCTTCTTGACTCAAGTTTATAGGCCAAGACTTCTTGATCGTGCTCTTTTCCCGAGTGAGATGGCTTGTTAACGATCCAAGAATTCCGGCTAGACCTGGAATGAATCGACGATAATAGCTGATCATACCAAAGAACCTTCGCAACTGGCGTACGGTTCGGGGTTCCGTTACGTCCTTAATAGCTTGGACCTTATCTTCCAAAGGTTTGATTCCGTCTTTGGAAAGTATATGACCAAGGTATTTCACTGAAGAGCAACCGATATTACTCTTATTAGGTTTGACCACTAATCCATATTGTTCCAGCCTGGTCAAAACCGTTTCCAAATGCGTACGATGTTCATTTCGGAAGCGACTAAAAATTATTATGTCGTCTATATATACCCTCGCAAATGGACAATTCTGAAGGATTTCTTCAGCCAAACGCTGGAATGTCTGACTGGCATTTTTCAAACCAAAAGGCATTCAAAGAAATTCATGCGATCCCCCTCCTGGAAATCTGACTGCGGTGAGTGATATCGAACTTTCTTCCATTGGTACCTGATAGTACGCTTTCTGGAGATCTAAAGTTGAATAAACCTCATATCCCATTATATCTCGGAGTAAAGTACTCTGGTTAGGGAGAGGATAAGAATCACCCTTCGTCACTGAGTTTAATAGACGATAATTTCCACAAAACCTCCATTGATTTGGTTCAGGTTTGGGAACTCCCACTATTGGGGAAGCAAAATTGGAATTTGACCTTCTACAAATCCTCTCTTTGCGCAATTGGTGAAATTCAGACAAAGCAACTTGTTGCTTGTGTTGTGCCAATGGTTGAGCCTTTGGTGAACAAGGCAATGAAGCCACCAATTCTATTTGGTGTTCTACTCCTGTCTTCAATCCTATCCTTTTGGCATTGAAAGGCTGAAATACTGCTAAGTGCTTCTCAATGATATCGGCAAAGTCATGTGCGACCGTTGGACGGGGTAAAAGGACTGTTCTAACTGCCGACGAATTAGAATCAGTAGGTGTTGCTATCCCTACGCCTTCTGCGATAGTCCTAGCTTTGGGGTCTAATGTCAGCTTGAAATGTGTCAAGAAATCCATGCCAGTGATATGGTCTTTAACATCGGCTACTAGAAAATTCCATCGGAAGGAAGATTTCTGGCCTAATACTACAGACATTTATTTCATCCCTCTTACTCTAATCGGACTACCGTTAGCGGCCCATAGTTGATAATCAAATGTGGGGCAATCTGCTTCCACCACGTCAGACCTAACTATGCTTACCTCAGCACCCGTATCAATGAGAAATTCTAATCCAGATAATTCATCCTTAATAATGAACTTGTTGCTGGACAATCCGGCAATGTTCTCCAGATCTCCAATTAGTGAGAATCGGACTCTCTTGCCTTCTATCACGGTGCTATTTGTTCTAGTCGCATCTTTAGCTTTGAGTATGCCTTTTAAAGGCATATCTGGGAGCCTTTGTATTGAAACCCCCCCTACGGCTCTTATTAGCGGGGGTTTGTCCTTTTCTCGGTGATGGATTTCTCTCAACCGGTTTTGTGCTTCCTTTCCATCTGGGTCCACCTAATCGCGGGTAAATACAATTCTCACCTTGGCACTTTGCACTGCGTCCGTATTCGCAATGTGCCTTACACCATCCGCGTGGCCCTTCAAAGCGTTGACGCGAGTGACTCCCTCGACGTCTAGTATATCTATCCTGACTCTGAAGTTGCAAAATGTCTCGACGTATACTTGCAACTTCTCTACATAAGTAACGCAAGCTTTCTTGTATAGTCAGATAGGTTTCGGCATTTGCCCTGACTGGCTGTACCATGACAGAATCTGCTGTTACAGCATGTACTTGTGGTTCCTGCTGTTTATACACACCGTCTCAGCCTCTGTTGGCCAATCACTATTTAAAGTTTCGAATACTTCCAATGTGGTTTTAAGCCTAGTTGGTAGCTCAGCTGTGAAAATTGAGTTAACTACATCTCTGGATATATTCAACCTGGAAGCTTTCGTGTAAAGGCGTTCGTAAAGCTCTGATGGTAATTGACGCCCCATCATCTCTAAGCGTAATAATTCGCACATTTGTGCCGATCTTTCAGACTGATATCTTTGCTGTATTTCGGCCATTAATAACTCAAATGCATTATACGGTTTTCTTCTATAGTTCTGTTTTTGAAATTTTCCAAAGCGTTTTGGAAATTCTCAGGCAATGCCATCTATGCCGCAACAAATTTTTCCATAGGGTTTACGATATAATAAGCGCTAAATATCATTTCGGCATCCCCGAACCGAATTGAGTGTTTTTCAGATTTATATTGCGGTAGATTGAATATTCTTGGACTGACGCCGTCGCCAAATTTTGTAGAGGCTCCTAACCTATTAGTCTCTGAGAACCCCGTAGATGCCAGATCGTGATCAGTCTTTAAATGTATAATAGAATCTGATAAGCTTATACTTTCATTAATATCTGTTAAATTTATACCTGCAATGTCTTGAGCTAACTTGCCAGTGTCCTGAAACTTAAGATGGGCTTCCATGACGATCGTATTTATTATTTTATTATTTATTATTAATTTTATACTTAATGTTAGGTAATCGGAATGTGGAACCTTTCACGTAAACAAAACACCCGAACAAATAATCTGAAAAGATATTAGACGTAAAAAACAAAATTATTGAATTACCTGTTCCAGAACGTCCCCAATATATATAGAAGTAAAAAATAGAAGACAGTGTTAGCAGGAATATATTGTGAAAATCGAGTAACCGTTAAATGGAGAAAATGAAATAAATGCAGCAGGCCGAGCAAATTACAACCAGTCACGTACAGTATGCTCGAAAACTGAAATCGTGCATAATTCAAAGTATTTATACAGTCAAGTATTTAAACAAAGTAAATTCTGGACAATAAATGAATAAATTCTTTTTAAATAAAATTCGTTTCAATCAGCCAAGGTGGTTTAAATTTATCAGTTATCATCACTTTAATTTTGGCGAAGTAAATATCTTCCTCCACACATATATAGAGGAAGATATTGGTCCTTTCAGGCCAATGCTAATAGATTTGTTTACTATGAAAACGTAGTATTAAGCAACGTGGTTAGAACCCCAGATTCCGAAGCAAACGTGCCCAGGTGCGAGCCCTGTCCCCGCAAATACTGGAGTGTCCGTGATGAGTTCCCAATAAGGACGAAACCGGTCAAATATATGAGTTGTCTTTTCTAAAATATACAGCACTAGGTTTATAAATAAATAATGTAAATAATGTAAATAATGGCTCAAATGTTTTTATCAACAACGCAACCTTGATTAAAATTAATTTTTAGGCTATGATTGTGCTGAATGTTGTGTTATTGTACATTTTGTGTGAACAGAAGAACTCTTAAAAGGGACATTTAACGTTTGAGCTTCAAAAATAAAACAGCTTTGTTCACAGTGACTAGAAGACTATTGACTGAAAGCTCAGATAGCATGGTCATTTCTCGATGGTCGTTGGTGAATCAATTTGTCGCCTTGAGCAAGTTTGACAAAGTAGACGCACATTTATCAGTTAACTAGCATATTATAACGGCATTCCGATTTATAATAACGGTTTAGATATTTATCTTCAAGTGTCGAAGTGGCTTTAGTGTGCTTGTGGAAAATTCATACGTAATCATTTATTTCCCTCGATGAAATCTTAGTCTGTAATATTAAATCCAGAAACTCCGTTGAGAAGAAGGATTATATGAGCCATTTTTTCTTTCGTTGGCAATGATTCCGAATATCCTCCAAATCTAGGGGTAAAATAAGTTGCGCAAGTATTTGTTCCAACATTTAATCTAATAGAAATCGTAGGCTTTAGCTTTTTCATTTGTAATTTAAAAAAAGTGTTTTTAATAGTCTCATTTGTGTGATATTGTCGAACTAGATCTTTTAATTTATCATATACAACACCTTCAAATCATCAGGTATTGTTTGCAATTTTCACTCCGAAGTTCATTGTTATTCATAAAACAGTTAAAGATATGATCCTACTCTTTGCCTTCGAATATCCCCCATCTCTACATCACGTGGAATTGCTACTCTTTAATTTAACCCAACCAAACCTCCTATATTTTTTACTAAGTGTGTAACTTTTGCAACGCCATTAATCGCGAAGGCAAAACTCTTGCACACATGGGTTTAAGAAGGCGGTTAACTCGCACTTTCTTAACAAATTCTTATGCACAAACACTGACTGTAAGCACAACTTGTTTATTCTGCACATGTAATACTCTTTTTTACAAAATGTCTAGCTCTAGCCCCTTCACAAGTCTCGAGACGTTAAATTTCTTTTCGTTTTGAGTCTTCCTTAGGCGCCTGGCTAGAGACTATAAAGGTCACCAACGGTCACCAACGTGTTAACTACTTACAATCGTCTAATGAATTGTCACAATTGCTCTACTAGAACCCTTCATTTTATTTCGGCTACTCTTAGGGAAACTCAAATGAATATGACGACCATATTTCGTCGTCGCTCTTTAGTGCTCGTTCTTCCTCGCCATCTAACAAAACATGTTCTATTCTCCACTGGGGTGCTTGTTAAAGCAAGGATTGCTATATTAGCGTTACTGAAGGAAATAAATCCTGCAAGGAGAATTGTTATTCTGATTCGTTGCCAGATCTAGTTTTAGTCGCTTTTATCATAGTTATTTGAAATCTATTTTTCTTCATGAGAAAATGACAGATTTGCTGAAAGCACATTTCTTCGTCAATTTCTACTAGTGCCACTATTATCATTATCGATAAATAAATTGCGCTTACTATGGTTTTCATAGAGCAACATTTCTCGTCATCCCATTAAGTATATTGCCAGATTGGCTTAATAAATGTGGTCGCGACTTTAAGGTGAAAAGCTACTTCGACAGGACATATGAAAAGCTAGAGTGTTTGGTCACTGGCTATTGGAGTTCGGAATGGTTGTTTGACAGATTCGCAAGCTTTTTCGTTACGATAGACGTGTTAACTGACAATTAAGGCTTCAGATTTGTGGCAGTGGAGACTAGAAATTTTAAAATCGAGGGACAAACGTTCGTAAACTAGAATAATAAAATAAGAAAGATACAATGTATAGTTATTAAATCACATTTCACTTAGTAAAATGGTAAAAATAATTCTTTAAATTGAGACAAAGATCGGAGTGAAATAATATAATTTAAAATTAATCACATAGAAATCTGAAGATCTTGAAATTACTCCAAAATACTAATTAAAAGAAAAGAAATCGTTTGTCGAATCAAAATTATATAATTCAATGAAACAGAACTACACCGGTTATTGGTCTTTACCTGAAAATTCAGTTAATTCCTTGTGATTAATTATAATTACTGATATAAGTTTGAATTTGACAACAATGGCAATCTGGTCTGACAATTTAAAAGATAAAGATACACGAAAAATTGGGATTAAATAAAAGTGAGTGGGGCAGTGATTTGCAACCGTTTACCAGTGATGGGGAGGGCACAAGATGGACACGAAATAAACTGCCTGTAGATAATAGCACAATCCTATGTAAATACATAAAAGTTGGATTCGACTAGAATAAAGTTGATTATAATGGGTTGTTCGGTTTTCGAAAAAACGACACAATCTCGATTCTCAACCTAATTAAGCACTTCAGTTTTGTGCAACATGCATGTAACATTTTTACAATGATGATCATGGCGCTGAACACATGAGGTAGCAATCAGAAAACGATAGCTTCCACAAAGTGTGATAAGGATTCATTGAGGCTTAAATAGAAGAGAACACTATTAAAATTGGATTAGATTATCAAACCGGAGATTCTGGGCGAATGGCGTGGGGAGGACCCCTGATAATTTTCGGTCGTCACTAGCGCAGCAAAGGAAGTCAATTTAAATGCCATAAGCGTCTAAAATAACGACGATGTGTATTACAAGTAGATAAGGTGCAGGTTACGATTCGAATCCGTGTTTTCTATTAAAGAATTACAGTTTAACCACCTTCTTAAACTATTTTTGTGATAGTGTTTTTATCCCCGTGTGTAAATGGGTTGAATAATTTGTATCCAAATAAAATTTAGAATTTAGTATGATTATATTGAATTGCGGACTTACAACTATGCGCAACATATGAGTGGCGAAGGTGGGAGAAATTGTCTTGTCTTGAATTCCGAGCCAGATTATTCCTCGCATTAAAAGTGTGCTTAACATTTAAATTGCCCGTCTGTATTGGTTAGAATTTATAGAGGTAATGCATCATTGATCTGTGAGAGACGGGTCTACATTACGCAGGCCGTAGCTAATAATCAAATGTAGGGACAAATATTTTCAGTATATCTAACTAGACCATAGTTATATACACGACTCTGTCAATGGGAAAACTGGGTACTTGAACACATCTCGAACTAAAAATTGCCTATCGTACATTCTAACAACTTCTTTGAGATTTCAATTAAAAGATTTTCACCACTTGCCGGTTACTTGCGTGTTCAGAAATCCGTGAATGCGTTTATTCCTTGTATCATGGATTATTGTGGAGTCTGAATGATCGCTAACTCCATTATAGCTCATGCAAGCGCCATGCATTACCTAGAGTTTTCGATATTTGAACTGCATCTGTTGCTCTAGCTCATAAGGTTCATAACTTGATATAATCACCAATCTCAATATCTACATACATTTGTTGGGATTAACTAAGCATTCTATATATTAGAAATGGCAATTCATCCAGTAGACCATTGTCGTACTTATTGGGAATTCATTATGCACTGTCCAGAATTGCGCATCCGTTTTCCCTCAATAGCATTCGAGCATCGCCTGCCCACTTAATGTGCTCCTTTAACTTGTATGGTTCCAAAATGCCAAAGTTGCATACAACACGACCATGACACTGTCATCACATTTTGTAGAGGCTTTTTTATCATTATTTGATGTACACCACTTGACAACCAGTGTTGTATCAAAATACACAGTATGCTTAGTGCATTTTATATGCTGCATCTAGTTTGTCATCACAAATTTAGCAGCTGAAATCCATAGATTAACACTAATTAATTCAATGGCCAGGTCCTCAATATACTTTGCCTTAAACACGTCATCCATGATAACACAGAACTGAAAAATACCAAGATAAAATATTTTCAGACGGTCAGAGGAAAATGTTCTGAACGTGTCAACTTGGATGGTCGATTAAACTGTAAAGCAAAACTTTGTACAATGTAACTGTCTTGTTTGCCTAATACGATTTCCACGTGAATAAGAAATGTCAATGTAATTCTATAAATTATTAGAATATTATTAGAATATAGATTAAGTCAGCACAAGTTTCGTATTTGCAGACAGCGGATGTCCACAAGACTTCTCCTATTTAGCTTACAACTTTTAAAAATAATAAATTTAACACTGAGCATAAATCAATTAAGACGAGCAACTGAAGGTTATTTTCAGTATAGGAAAATATATTGCGCATACGTTGTTCAAATTTCCACAAATCCTACGATGCTTGCATGTGATAAAAATTTATCGGTTTTTAAGAAGGCGTGTCAATTATTGTGATTAGTGCATCATTTAATCGAAAATGGGATAAAGCCGAAAAAAACTTCAGAACAAACAGGTATGCGGGCGGATATTTCTTGAAGGATTGCGGCGTGCGGGCGTCATAGTGAAGCATTTCACGATTTTTGATCGTGGGTTGTCACCTTGCACTACCAGTTTCACAAAGATCCGATTGATCCCCATTTTCAAGTACGCATCGTGTGGTTGTGTGCTGATTTGACGTCCGAAGTTTTAAACATCGTTCATACTAACCATTAGAAATGAGGTACGATCTAATCTTCGTTGATTGACAACGTTTCGATTCCTCCTTTCCGAAATCATCATCAGACTTCTAATCATACATACACAGTACAATGCTTACACTAGCCAATGTTACCAAATTAGCTTCAATATTCTATTGTAAGCATTTTACTTTGTATGTGCAATTAGAGGCTTGATGATGATTCCGGAAAAGAATCGAAACGTCGTCAATCAACGTAGATTAGATCGTACTTTATTTCCAGTGGTTAGGATGAACGATGATGAGGCCTTCGGAAAACGAACTAAATGCGTACTTGGAAATGGGAATCAATCTGATCTTTGTGGAACTTATAGTGCAGACCGACAACCCACGATCGCAAATCCTGACATGTTTCATTTATGCCGTCAATCGATTGTCATTTTGATTATTTTAACGGATATTATCACTTTAAAATATAATATTGTTCATTTTTTTCCTTATTAGGTCATTGCACAAACCTTATGACGAAGAAATAGAAGTCCCAGACAAAGAAGATATTTTAACTCCACGAATACATTCGCCTGATAGCAGTAAGAGACGGTTTAATCTAATATATAAAAAATTATATACATTTCTTTAATGCACAGTCCTAATTTGAAAAAAACAATTTTTATATAAATTATGTATTATTAGATAATAATTATAAGCTCCTGAAGCATAATTTAATGAAGTTTGAAATTGACAGCTCGCTTTTTTTACCAATGACAAGTTATTGTATATTTAATTTGCTGGAAATGATCCCAAGTGTGAGGTATAAATCGACAAATTTTATGAACCCTGTAGATGGATATTTATCATGCTTATTCATGCATAGTATAGCATTTAAATTTGAAATAGATAATAATATAGTGATTGTTTAATCAGTATCATTTTTCTGTTCACAGTTATATATTTTTATAATTTTCATTTTCTGATACACTTTTCAACGTGTGGTTTATAGCTTAGAAATGATTTATTACTTTGTTGTCTAATCCATCGATTTTGCTCATTTAAGAGAATCGAAGCTGACAATGAAAGAAAAAACAAAGCATCAAAATCTAGCAAAACCAATTTTAGGCTTTTCATGTAGTATTTACATATTTATGAGTTCTGTACAATTAGAAGAGTATCAATTTGAAAGGCAGAAACAGGTTTTTCATTTTCTCGTTTTTTATCGTTATTTCATAGCAAGTATTGATTGCTTGTCGTAAATGAATTTATCAGATTTATCTGATTTTGGATTCGTTGATCTGAATTTAATTATGCGGTCTCAAACAAATGAACACCTTCGAATAAATTATGAATTTAGCAAAGCAAATAAAGTAATTAGCCACAATAATTCATTGAACTTTATATTTTAATGTTGTTTAAACGTGCGGAAATCTAATTGTATTTTGCTTCCGAATATTGTAAAACGAGTGTTTGGATTCCGGACGTCGTAAAAGCACTGTTGGTTACACGCATAATTGTGCTTTTAAAAAAAATAATTTTTTAAAATTACATTTTTACTTTTTTCGTCTCTAACGCTATTTGATAATCCAAACGGTAATTGAATATAGATTTATTTCCATTATTGTTATTCATTTGCAGGTGACGAGAAAGAAGAAGCCAATAGAAAGCGACCACAAAATATGGTACGCCAAACATATGCTATCTATTTATACTCTTAATTAAAAAAGTAATAAAATCGGCTCAAGGCCATATTGTTTACCAGGTTATTAGTTCACCTAGCGAGCTGAAAGAATTTAACTTTTGTGTAGAGGACAAATATCTCGAAGAATTTTACATGTTTAATGTTGTTCTTGTCAACGAGCGCTTAATTAAATGCGATTCAACTTTGCGCTCAGGAAACGAAGAGTGTTATCATGCTTACTACCATATATCTGTATTTGTTTTTTCTATCACGTTCAAAAATTAAAAACCAACATTATATCATTAAAAAGACAACTGCTTGTGATTTTTTTAATAATTTATATTCAGTATACAAATTTTATGTGCGAGTTTTCGTATTAAGTCGAGAAAATTATTGCTTCGTCTAATTATATGGTCTAATTATTTCCATGGAGATAATTTTTTTAATCCAAGTTTCATGTAATGGAATCCTTTTTATCCGTTTGAACAGTTTGCAGCAAATATACCAGTGTTTTGTTCATAAGAAGAGAAAAACGAGATTTTGCAATATAACGCGTAAAAATGCTGTTATGAATTGCTTTCAATTTCATAATACTCGTGCTGCAAATGTAAATATTTTGAGTTACAACACTCATTTAAATTGAATATAAATTCTTTTGTAATTTGCACGGAGAAATAAATCATGTACAGAAGTATAAAATCATTAGAAAGCATGTAAACGTGACATAGTTAAAAATAGGCCGTCTATTCGCCACAAATCAACTCGACTGTAATATCTAGAACATAATATATTCAACATTTTAAACAACAATGGGTGTAAAGTTGGAGTGAACACATACCTTATACAACAAAAAAACAGAAAGAGTGAAATATAAATGCTAAAGCACGCATAAACGCGCGCACAAACACAAACAATTCCCCAGTTTATATTGAAACCATGTAAGAAATTACACTGTTAATATAGAGTAAAATCGTTAAATTTCAGAAAGGCAAAACAAATTATTTCATTCGATTCGTTAAATCAAGCCTCTGAGCTTGAATTAAGCACCAATCCCATTGTATTTAATCATTTAATCAGCCTTGCAAAACTAAACTATGCTTTTTATCTTGCGAAATAAAATATGATTTGAAGATCTCAGAATAAACAAAATATATTTAAAGCTTCGTATCACAATCAATGAATTTTTAAGGTAAACAATACCTGTTTCGTCTTCATTTCTTATTTTTGGGATATTTTGATGAGCATTTCCGCATGATTTGTCTGTTTCTTTGTCATTACAAAAATGAGCAACTAAGAACTATCGATATAAGAGATTTTTTATACTAATATTTAATGTTATTAAAACGAAGAAGAGTACTTCAGGCATGTACAAATGATTCAATAAATGATAATGTGCACAGTAACATCTAATCGCATGCATATATACATCTAACTGAATTAATTATTCGTCGCTGTTAATTTCTTCATGCAAGAGTAAGAATTGAAAAAAACACGTTGAACGACAGGGAATAAATTAATTAACTTGTTCACGTTGGGCGCAACAAGGTGTTTGCATCCTTATGATTCAGATTATTTCGACTTCCGGTTTCGGAAGAATTTTTCAAAGGAAAGCACATCTCACAAACAATTTGAAGATAAATATGTTAAATGGAAAATTTAGTTTAAACTGTCCCATTTATACTTATTGTTAGATCAGTTAAGCATAACCGTCTTTTCACTAGGTAAGTGTATGTCAAGTTTGTTTATGTATGTGTCTGCATGTGTACACTCATGAGAATGAAATTATTGTGATTTAAGCGTACGCCACGCCTGTGTTTATATGTTCTTTGTTGTTTTGGATAGAGTAATTATTTACTGCACGTGTACGCTCATCCCAGTGAAATAACATCGACTTAACAACATCTGACGATTCACTAGATAAGCGTATGCCACTCCTGTGTGAGTATATGTAATTTCCTGCTTAGTTTAACGTCAGGTGTTACCATGACCTCCACTCCTCTTTTGTTTTATTTGACTTCACGTACTTCCAATCATGATTCAATTTAATTATGACGCTCACCATAAAGACTTCAAATAACTTTAGAGGGTACCCATTAGTACTGAATATTTCTCGCATTCTACCTACTTCAATATCCCTATGTTTTATAACCGTTAACCGTAAGCTTCTAATTGTCATCGATTTCAAGATAACGATTTTCATTCTATATAGATTATTTAAATTGAAATTAAGAAAGATACCTGAGTAAGTATCTATCCTATAAACATCCGGCTCTAACTTTGTACCATTTCTTATTAACCAGAAATGGTAATTCATTTACAATCGTAAATTTCAGTCCGCTAACCTTATTTGTTACTTGTAAGAAATTTGTTAGTTGATCCTCACCCTGATACAAAATAACTAATATATCATTAAAAAATCATACATACAATTTGGATTTAGGGGTGTTGCATCTAAGACGTTTTTCTCCATGAAGATATTAGCTATTGGAACTGACAGTGGTTGTCCCATTGGAACACCTCTAATCTGTTTATAAAATTCATTCCTATTTTAACATAAGTAGAGGACATACATGTGTTCATCATCTCTATGACAAGGGTGAATTAGATCAAGCGCATGACAACCCTCCCATACAAAGTGATACAGTTGTGCCCATAGTGTATGGTTTAGTAAGTTTACATAAACCAAACAACACTTCGAGAATTATTGTTAATGCCTAACACTTCCCAACATAAAAATATCTAAGTTTCTCTGTCATAGAATAAGGAAATATTAGTACTTCTTAGACCATACATTGATGAATTCATACCATTTGGTTAAGATTTTCGATAAATGTGATGTAAATGAAAATAATAGATTGGCGAGTTTAGATGTAGAGTCACTGTAAATCCATATACCAGTTCCAAAAGCACTGGGCTATTTTCAGCATTTCCTGATTGATCATCCGTTTATATTTAAAGAAGTCAATTAATGATGAGAAATGTAATGTAGATGATGTAGATGTATGTCCTCTACTTATTTTATATTTAGGAATAAATTTTATAAGCAAATTAGAGGTGTTCCAATGGGACAACCACTGTCAGTTCCAATAGCTTTATGCATTACATGAAGAAACCCCTCTTAGATATAGCACCTCTAAATCCAAATTTATATGAAAGAGTTTTCGATTATATATAAGTTATTTGGAATCACGTGGCGGATCAACTGATAAATTTCTTAAACTTAGTAAATCAGGTGAGTGAACTGAAATTTACGATTGAAAATGAATCATGTGGCGTATTATCATTTTTAGTTAATTAGAAATTAGAACCGGATGTTTAGAGGAAGGATACTTACTCAGAAATCCTTCTTAATTTCAATTTGAATTATCCATATAAAATGAAATTCGGTATCTCAAAATGGATGACAATTAGAAGCTTACGATTAGCAGCTACAAAACATAGGAAGATTGAATTAGGTAGATTGCGAGAAATATTCAGTGCTAATTTGTACCCTCTAAAGTTAATTGAAGCAATTATAATGAATGTCTTAATTAAATTTAATCATGATTGGAAATACGTGAAGTCAAATAAAACTAAAGAGGATCGGAGGTTTATGGTAATACCTAACTCTAATCTTAGTAGGAAAATTAAAATGGCAGCATTGAAATACAATATAATAATATATTAAAACAGAACCTTACCCTAGATACTAAACTTCTCAACCAAAAGGAGATAATAGAACCGTTAGATGCATCACGAGTATATGAAATTCTTTGTAATGACTATCCTCATATATTCTTTCAATCAAGTTTGCGAGTTTGAGATAAACACCAATCCTATTGTATTTTACCAGTCGTCGGTCAACATCGCAAAACTACTGTGAATCGCACGCACTGACGCGTTTCAAACTTCCATGATCATCATCAGAGCACGACGGCAAACTGACTAGCGAGGATCAAACCGCATTGAATATATATGGAAAGCCGTATATCTAACTTTGCTTTCCATATATATTCAATGCGGTTTGATCCTCGCTAGTCAGTTTGCCGTCATACTCTGATGATGATCATGGAATGTCGAAACGCGTCAGTGCGTGCGACTGACGGTAGTTTTTCTATATTGTTCGACGACTGGTTAAATACAATGGGCTTGGTATTTATTTCAAGCTCGCAAACTTGATTTAAAGAATTTTTACCACCACCCGCGCAATCAATTTTTGTTTAATTGTTTTGATTTTATATACTCATATATGTTGGTGAAACCAGGCACCAAATTAAGTTAAGAAGAGCGAAACATAAAATCGCATGCAAATGTGGCCATGTTAATAGATTGGATCTTGCACGTCATACAGTAGAGTCAAAACACGCAATTAATTTTAATGGTTGAGGATGAATATAAATTTTGGTTGTAATAGACCGACTAGATTTGGTAGAGAATCCATCGAAATTAACTCGAGAAATGACATAATGAATGAAACAGCCGTAGAAAAGTCACTTTTGGAATACAGAATTAAATAATTGTAGGAAGCGAAGGGTGCACGAGTCAGAATCAGAAACTCGCTCAAGTAAAAGAATAAGAATACTTGGTTGCTATTAACTTACAGTGGGCGTGGGGTAAGTAATTTGATATTTCCTAATTTAATTTAGAATTATTTTATAATTTCATCCGTGATTACTTGTTATCTTTCGTAGTGCAGAGCCTTTTAACAAACATTAACGTTTTTTAGGAAAAAAACCAACTTTTCCTTTTTCTATTACTATTATCTTTCTTTAGCGGGCAATTTTCAAATTTATATTGTGATCTCTTTTTTTTTATTTTAACTTTTTATCCAATTGAAACACATTATCTTTATCAAATTGAATTTAACTAACACTTAATTGTTAAGTGTGAAAATTTTGCACCCGTGTGAATTGTCAGTATTTGTTATCAAATTACTGTAATTTCATTTCGATGAGTGTACACATTCATACACATACACATTTATGCTTAAGAGATCTAAAAATAAGTATATATATATATATATATATATATATATATATATATATATATTGTGAAATTGTTTGTGGAATGTGCTTTCCGTTGAAAAAGGCTTCCGAAACCGGAAGTCTAAATATTCGGAATTATAAATAAGACAGTGGTTGCAAACACCTTGTTGCGCCCAACAAGAATGAGGTAAATAAAGCGTAAGAATCATTTTGTTTACAGTTGGACATGTACTAATACGTAAATGTATTTTGACTAATTAATATTTTCGCTAAAAATGAAATATTTATTAAACATTGAACGCTAAAGTTCTCAAGGTTATGGAAATTGATGAAGAAAGGAACATTTTAAGGCTGTTTTTACCAATTGGAAAAGTATTTCAAAAATAATCTGGATTAAAATATTTAAAATTTGGAGACAATTCGTGCGATACATCTATTTTTTTCAAAAATATAGATGTTAAAGTAAACTAAAATACGGGGAATCGTTTTTTAATCTACTCGCATTAAAAACTCGTAACTGGACAACAAGACAATTGAATCCCGAATGATAACACAGTTTATTATTTTAGCAACGTAATAATTTGGTTTGCATCTTTGCTTGTGCTAATTTCTATTGAATCATGAATAGCATAGGTCACAAATTGAAGAAGCATACAATAACTTAATGTTGTAAAAAAATTATATAAATCACCATTGATTTTTCCTGCTGAAGTCAGCTAAAATAAAAAATTAAAAGTGGAGAATTGCATTATTTCATTTTGGAAAATGTTTTGTAAAAACTTCTACATACCTTTTTCTAACGTTATTAGTAGTTGTGGAAAAATGATTGAACTTTTTGGCATTATTCTTTATGAATTCTTTAAAATTTAAACTGTGTTGCACATATTTGCTTTACAATAAATTTATGTTTCAATAAAGAATTTATTTATCAATTTTAAATAACAAATTTATAACACTTTTCCTGCTTTATGGACACTTTGGTAAATATTGTCTTTTCCTGTTATTAGAGGACAATAATAGGCTATTAATACTTTATTTCCAAATATAAGGCGTTTAAAAAAAGATGTTTTAGCTTATTTAAATGTTTTTTTAATATTTAAAAGCAACGGACAGGTGTTAATTCGTTGTTCTCCAAAATGAAAGGATCAAAAGGTTATACATCTGACGAAATAGCAGACGGAATCATTGACGATGACGATGATGATGATCATGATGAGATTAGATTGAATGAGAGTTCCTTCGATTATGGAGATTCAGGTAATGAAATTTTATTTAACTCGTAGTGTATCAATAAATTCGGATGATTTAAACAAAAATACTTTTACAATAAATAAAAAAGAAATGGGCCTGTGCTGTCGTGGCAGAACGCTATTGTCCGCATTAATTTTCATTGACACACGAGGCCGTTATATCCCCATGAAAAACCTGGCTCTAAGTTACGTTTCTTCTATTTGAATATTATTGTAAACTTCATATATTGTGAATTAATTTTCGCAAACAGTTTATTTGGTCTCGTAATAATTTTATTTTCATTCAATAATAGGTAGAATCATCGTATAAGTATTTCCTTTTCCATTTATTTTGTTCGTGCGAACATAAGTATGTATAGAATCCTTCTCATAGCATATCGTTCCGTTATTTTTTGGATTTTTTTAAAAGAGTCCAAAACTGCCACAAGGAATTGAATTTGCTGTCTATAAGTTTATATGGGAATTGCAAAATTTTATATGCCCGTATATATATGCATATATGGTCGTGTGTGTAGCACGACTGTACGAAACTTTCTTATTCTATAGAACTGGAAACACCAGTTATTATTGAGGTATAAAAATAGACTTATTAGCATATACTCATTTTATCTGGTCATATTTAATCACAAGACACTGCAAAGGCATGGATAACAAGTCGTTTTTGTAACCCAAAAGAAAATAAAAGCTATAGGCTGGCCTCCGAATCAAGAACATATGGCTGGGATAGGAAGTTTTTTTTAAAAAAGTGTTAAATTATTTCCCAGTTGGATATAATTATAAAAATGAGAGTATCCTATTCATCCAACTTAACTGATAACTTAAAATGCAAACGACCATAGACTTGCGTTGGTGAAGCCAAACTTGCAAAATGTGACCATCATTTCGAGCAAAATGAACATATTTAAATCCTAAAAAAATCACCTTCAATGGACTATGGATAAAATCTAAAATTAAACGAATATCTCAAATATCTCGTTTATTCTGTTAAATTGTAAATAGTGGGAAATAATAATTTCTCTAAATTTAACATGCGCAAACAAAATAAAAAGTAAATTCAGGCGAGTTGACAAATACGAAAATTTAAAAAAACGTTTAAAAAGTTATTGGTTCTTGATTAATAGCCAAGAACTATACTAATATAAAAGCGAATAAATTAAATATAATTATGATAATATATACTTATTGTTTGAAAAATTTCTATTCTTGACAGAAATTGCTTTGGTTAATCGAGGACAAAATATATTTATATATACATTTACAATGTCGTTAAAAATTAAATATAGCATACGATTGAAAATGTACTTCATCTGCTAGATTGGATTCGTAGTAATTGAGCACTTTCCTTCATTTTATACTAAAAAAATGTATGTTGATATATGTTAATATATGTATGTATATCCATGTGTATTTTTACATATATATATATATATATATATATATATATATATATATATATGTGTGTGTGTTATGTCTCTAGAAACTAAACAAAGAATAATATATCCAGTGTAAATCCTCAAAAATATGTTTCGTCAATCTTGGCCATGCATCAAGTATTACCATAATCTAAACCGACGAGATTTGAACCAAAAAGAATTTGGCTAAAAATCTTGCAAATCATTTACATCATCAAAGCCATGCATTAAATGAAAATTTCAATTATTTACCTATGTATGCTTAGTGCCGGTCTTTCCTCAAGGTGGATCCTCATAGATGTAGATTTTCAATCCGCCACCTTTTCCGATTGTTCATTGTGTAACACGTACTATGCACCTGTGGGAGCGATACACAAATAAAATACATTGACTCTATTTAATCAGATAAAATAACGATGGAATTAGATTATGAATAGATTTATTCAACTACATCACTTTCGTTGTTATTTACTAATTACGGATTGATCCTTATCTGTCACTTTGTCGTCTTTTACCTTATTTAATCATGGAAGCTATAATGGTGCCATTTAATTTGAATAAAAATAGATTCGCTAAAATACTATTTAAATAAATTTTGTGGGCGATACAATTTGTAAAACTTGCCCAATCTATGTTGTCCACGAAATCTGATATATTCCCACCAATTTAATAAACGATACTTCTTTTCTGAAATTTGAGAACCATTTTTAATGGTTCGCTCATCACAAACGTTTTAGACAAGTTGCAAAACAAGTACAAATTTATATATTAAAACAACTTTTCATTGCGCAGGAGGTGATAACATTTATTTAAATCAAGTTTGCGGAAACTATATTAGCACCGACCCCATTATATATATATATATATATATATATATATATATATATATAAGAACAAACAACGTACTCCATGGAATAACATTTATTAATAAATCTTATTTCTACCAGTATCTAGCCATTGTTCTGATTCGTTAGTATATTCGTTCATCCAATCCCACTGGATTAACGAATATACTAGCGAATCAAGAATAATAACTGTAGATAATTATAAATACGATATATGCTGTTATTCTTACATTAAAAATGGTGAAATTAGAACATCAATATCATATATATATATAGTATATATATATATATATATATATTCGACCAATTTCCGCAATTCTACATAAATCAAAATCAGAAAATTATTATTTATTTATGAAGCCCTTTACATAAAACAACAAGCACCTGACCTTAATATTCAAAAGTTTCATCAACATGATATTCTTATCGACTGGCCAAGAATAACAAATTCAACAACAATCTACTAGTATCCAGTCAAGAACAAACAGGCCCTCGACTAGAATCAACAAACATACAATCGGATTGGCAACAAACTGAAGTGGAAATAACAGAGGCGCATACGATGACAGAAGTCTCCAAACAATGTGAGCGTTTAAACTGCAATCCACACTGGCGCTGTACCATGTGGAAATGATAACTTTGCGCAACAAGGTGAAACGATCAACTACACTGGAAAAAATAGCACTCGTACATGTAACAGTGAACAATGCGCACAAATGGTTAATTCTCAAGCCATCAAAACAATAATGACCAGAACTCAGACATCACTTTGCAATACTGCGAGAATAACCTTTACATGCAAACACGCATACACTCACCAACTAGCCAAAACAAGAAACAGATTTGTTACCACTAGCATAATCAATTGAAAACCCAAAATGTATAAATATGTATGATTGTATAAGAGATCATTAGTATTCACGAAATAAATGGCCTTTATCCACTTTGTTATTAATGTGTTCTTTCTTCCTAATTATAAATATATATACATTTGTCAGTATAAACTAAGAATTGTATAAGATAGCAAAGATAATTCATCCAGTAAATTTGTTTCATCCTTATTCGGAACTCTTCAAATATCGCCCAGAAATTTTCTCCAGACAGGATGGGAACAGAGGCACAACTCTTTCGGATTATGTGACTGTGTCTACTGCGCCACCCTGGGGCACACTACAGACAATTTTCATTCATATTATTGCTTTATACTTTGACTAGCATTTCCTTCAGATGAAGCCTATATGGTATCTCTTTTGACGTGAAGGTCCATCTATCCATCTCCAATCTTTTATTACAGAACAAACATCGCGCCACCTGTGGATGTGATACTGAATTAAATATTTGTATAATTAAACAATTAGTTATTTCGCGAGGAAAACATTTGACAGCGCTTGAAGAGTTCCCAATAAAAATGAAACAGTTCTACTCGATAAATTAACTTTTCTACCTGAAGCAATGTTCAGTTTATATTGAAACAATATATGTCATTAAAATCCTGCAGTCAGTATTTAACTCAGTATATCTTCCGCAAGTGTCATGATGTCTGCCGTATAATGGCAGATCGGAATTGGCTAGTGAGAACTCTATATCTTATGATACTCCAAATAGGTTCTATTTGATGAAAAGGTTAACCTGAAACATAAGTTTGTTTAAAACTTCAAATTGTGTGTATTGTACTACAAGGTACCGCAGCATATGGTCTCAGACCACGAAGCAAATGTGTCTGTTTTCGAGTCCCGCCCTCGATAAATGTTAGACAGTAATTGAAGAGTTCCCAAAAAGGACAAACCCAGGGCACTGGATAAAGTTTCTTTTCTGCCTAAAATATTCCTTAGATTATACTGACAAATGTATATATATATATATATATATATAATGGGATTAGTGTCTATACCAAGCTCGAATTCATGATTTAAGCAAATTTTATCAACGCCAGCACAACCAATAATTGTTTAATTATATAAATCTATATTTAAGCACTACTTCCCCAGGTGGCATAATTTCAGTTGTGTAATGACAGATTTGGGATGGTTAGTTGGAACTTCCATTTAATATTATTACTACATAGGCTCCAAACGACGGAAAGGCTAAACAAAAACACGAAGCTAGTACGGAAATACAAATTGTGTGTTGTGTGCAGCAGGGTGGCGTATTGGATAAATTCACAGATGTCGAAGCAAATATGCCCTGATTCAAACATCGTCCGCGGCAAAATTCTCGACAATAATTTTAGAGTTTCTTCTAATAATTCGATTCCGTCCCCCTGGATGAACTGCATTTGCTGTTATAAAATGCTTATAATATACTGAGAAATATATATAATGGGCCTGGTGTTTATATCCAGCTCGCAACATTGATTTAAATTTATGCAAATTTCGTTTTAACAGATTTATTTGAGCTTGTTCTTAAATCTCATTGTAATAAATGATTGTTCAAAAGAAAAACATGGGCGCTGTACAAATGCGTGTCTGCATACGTGTATAACTGAGAAGCATTTGTTTAGATATAATTACATGCACGAATATGTTCATCTAAGATATTCTACCATGATCTCATGCAAATTGCTTACAGTTAAACGAACATTGGTTGCGCGGGTGGTGATAACAATTATTATAATCAAGGTTGCGGTCTTGATATAAACACCTGACCCATTATTTATTTACATATGTCAGTATAAACTAAGAATTGTATAGTGTAGAAAAGGCAATAAGGATGAAACCGGTCTACTGGATGAGTTGCCTTTTCTACACTATAAAATTATTAGTTTATACTGACATATTTAAGTAATTAATGGGTCAGGTGTTTATATCAAGACCGCAAACTTGATTATAATAATTGTTATCACCTCCCCGCGCAACCAATGTTCGTTTAATTATATAAATGTTCATTTCAATACCACTTCCCCTTTTAGTGTGGTGTCTATTCAGTAATGCCAGATTGTGGATGGTAAGTTAGATTTATGTCTAAAGTGATGCCATATAGGCTCCATCACATGCTACGACTAATCAATAAACATTAGTCTGTACATAGCTGAAAGTTGCTTGTAGTGTGGGGCGGGGTGGCTCAGTGGTTAGAGAACCTGATTCCGAAGCAGCGGTGCCCAGGTTCGAACCACGTGCGCAGCAAATTCTGGACAGTACGTGATGAGTTCCAAATAAGAACGAAACCGGTCTACTGGATGAACTGTCTTTTCCACACTATACAACGCTTCGTTTTTACTGCCAAGTATATGTACATAATGGCTCAGGTGTTTATATCGAGATCTCAACCTTGTTTAACGTAATGCTTATTACAGCCCACACAACTAATGTTCGCTTAATTTTACTCGTCCAAGTAAACTATTGAGCAATTATTATTTACATTGATAGGCTTCAATCTTAGCATAACTAAATAAATAAACTAAATATCATTTAGAAGTTGTGTCAAGTTGTGTTAGAAATCATGGTTTGTAACCACCCGCGCAATCAATTACTGTTAAATTTTATTGATTATATATTTATTTGTGACGAAAGCTGCAATCAGTTTATGTTCGTGACCGCATAGAAATTGTGCAGTCGACATTTCCAGTCAAGTTCGATGTATGCGAGACTGCTAGAGGTAAGAGCTGCATATCTAACTTTGATTTCTATATATATTCAATGTCTGTTGCTTAATTTATATATATATATATATATATATATATATATATATATATATATATATATATATTGTGTTGATTGTTTAATTGAACTACCTATTGATATATGTATCGAAAGCTAAAACATGTTAATGTTTGCGACTGCATAGAAATTTTGGAGCCTATATTTCCTCTCAAGTAGAATGTACGCGAGGCTGCTAGAGGTGAGAGCTGCATATCAAATTTTGCTTTTCATATATATATTCATTGCGGTTTGATACTCGCTAGTCAGTTTGCTGATGATATTCATGGAATGTCGAATCGCGTCAGCGCGAGCGGCTAGCGTTAGCTCTGCTGTTGTTCGATGACTGATTAAATACAACGGGATTGGTGTGTACTTGAAGCTCGTAAACTTGATTTAAAGAATTGGCGTCACAATCTGCGCAAACATTGATTGTTTAATTGTATTACCTATTTATATATGTGTCGAAAGCTGCATAAATTTAATTTTTGCGACTGAATACAAATTTTGTTGCCGTCATTTTCAGTGCAATGTATGCGAGACCACTGGATGTGAGAGCCGCGTATCTAATTTTGCTTTCCATATATATATATATATATATATATATATATATATATATATATATATATATTATATATATAGGTATTTGGGTTTGATTCTCACTAGACAGTTTGCCGTCGTACTCTGATGATGATCATGGAAGGTCGAAACGCGTCAGTGCGTGTGACTGATACTTGTTTTTCTATGTTGAACTACTTCAGATTAAATAAAAATTGATTGGTATTTACTTCGAGCTGACAAAGTTGATTTAAAGAATTTTAACCACTACCTGTGCAATCAATGATTGTTTAATTCTTTTTGATGCTCCATACAAGTTGCTTCATACTTTCTGCGCATTTTCGTGTCACGTTCACTAGAATTCGTTGTTCTTTTTTGAAAATTGCAATCATCAAATTTACCACATCAACGATATTCTTTTAGGAGTGATATATTTACATTACCAGATTTGCAAAGATTTGATTGACTTTAGTTTCAAAGTAGGCTTTTGCATTTTCTCCGTGGTAGTTGCGTGCTGATTCGTCTCCTAATCCCTGAGGCATTTACACAATTTTTTTATAAACCACTAGATGTGAGGCAAGTTCAAATCTTTGTAATCTGGCGACTTTTCGGTACCTCACTTCCAGGACCATCATCAGGCTTCTAAAAATATACAGTACATTGCTCAAATCAGATGTCGTTTGCTGTTTTATTTTTCGATCAACCGTAAAAGAACCCTTCTTCATACACCCCATGACAGTAAAAAAGCCAAGCATATCAATAAAATTGTCAGAGATTCTGAGCTACAAGCGATACTGCAAGTCAAAATGATTTCGTTGTTCGCTTCTTGCATTAAATGACACGTACTACGTAAATAATTTCTCAGTTGAATATTTGCGGAAATCTCTTAAATATAGGCTATAACTTAAAATAACAAGAAACTTATCGGTAAATTCTGTAAATCAGAAGTGTGAGCTTATGGAAAATAAAACAAATAAAAGATTGCTTTAATTTAAATTTATAATAACGAAGATTTTAATTACATAACAAAAAAGTAATTGATATTACTTGGAATAGTTAAATTAGAATCAAGCCTGAAAGATTATAAGACCGATGGTAAATAAAGAAATAAAAAATGGCTCAAACCAAAATATATTTGCAAATCAGATACCAATTTACATCAGTGCAATCCAATTAGAATTCTCGGACCTTGGAATTAATTTGGCATTTTCAATTGCACAATAATTCAGAAAGTATTTTTTTATAAAACCCATCAAAACAGCAGGGCGTAAAGATTTTAGTATTACTCGAGTTTCTAATTATTTATTTTCATGCGCCAATTCGAACAATAATTTTCTATTTCAAATTTTGTCAATCAAATTTTGTGGTTTAGTATGTTTGCTCATTCATGCTGTTTCCAGGTTCGCAACACCTAATAAATACTTGTATATATATTAGTTCCTTGCAACAAACAGTATTTAACTGTTATATATTGAATTGAATGATGTCATGCTTACCGCGAAATGTGATAACTGATATCGATGAAGGCCAGAGTGTATGGATTTAACGGAATAACAGGTGTTCAGAAATAGCTGTAACTCTCAAATTGGGTGAACTATAGCATACATTGTTATCCATCATGTTGGTACCATGTATCGACTCGGAAACCATGGTGTTAGTACCATGTACGTTTTCGGTACTATGATATTGGTATCGGTTACTGACACAAACGCCATTGTGTTAGTACCCTTTACAGACTCGGTATATATATTATATAGAGTGAGTTAGCGTGGAAGTCGCATTTTCGAGACTTTATATGATGTTAGCTTCACTATTGCAGGTTTACACATTCGTCTAGGAGATTGTACCGTCCTATTATCCCACATTCCTCATCCAAATATATAGTGGTTAAAGGGCGTAATACCGGCTCCTACTGATGAGTCGCCAGTAAGCACGAAACGAATGTGCATGAGATTATACTTTCCTTTCATGCTGCCTTTGGTTTATCCTTCTGGTCACAACTGGACTAATTTATTACTATATTCGCAACACCTAATACATACTTGTTCAACCAATTGTCGGGTCGGCTGGATAATAAAATAGTAGTGATGGTTATACTCTTCGTGGCCATACAAATGCAATATTTCACTGTGTAAAGTACGAAAATCATGATTGTACGACTGTTATCTGAATTTAATAGCTTCATATAAGTACAACTATTCGAAATGACTTTATGTGGACCAGAGAATTTCGTTATGTTGGCTTTGTGCTCAGTTTCAATATAGGGTTCGACAACAACCATAATTTGGAGTATCCACGGTTTTCGGTCGTGAGTAGTAGATGTGCATTAACAGTTTCGCAAAAATCCATTTGATCCCAATCTCCAAGTATGCTTTAAAGTCGTCTTTGTGGTGGTTGGGTGCTGATACTTCTATTTCCTCCAAAGGCTTCAACATCGTTAATTGGCAACGTTTTGGAACAGATCGGAAAAGGATAGTTTAAACTGTAGGCTAAACTCGACGCCTTTGAGGATCCACTCGTAGGGAGACAAACCACAATTGATTGTTAGTTTTAAAAACAAATAGCGTGTAGTACTCGGCTTCGGCGGCGTATTGGATAAGTTGAATTACTTTGAATTTAGTACTCCAAGTCTGAAATACAGGTCGCGTCCATTCTGGATGCTACCGGCGAATTCCAATAAAAGGCAAAACTGTCTTCTAGATGAAAGTGATACTTATCTCATGAAATGTTTCGCTAATCTCGACTATACCAATAAAATCAAATCCTGCCTTTGTGTTTAATGTTTGCATATATATATATATATATATATATATATATATATATATATATATATATATATATATATATATATATAATTTTTTATTTGAGTTATTACGCTTTGCATTGAATGCTAGTTTCTATTCTGAGGCACTCAAAATGCAGCAGAGCGTGCATATGTGGCCTTAGAAAAAATAAGGAGGGGACAAAAAGTAAACCGATAAATGCAATAAAAAGTGAATGCTCTTAACACTTTAAACAAGTGTCAGCCATTTCATCGACTTTCCAACTAAACAGAATGTAGAAAATCCAATAATTCAACTGCAGATATTTGGCAAGCAAATATGCCTGTTAATATTTAGCAATTTCTTGCTAATCTCCTCGGCATAGCTAGCAAAATATGAAATAATAACGTCATTTAATTGAAATAAATTTGAACAAAATTTTTTAAAAATGTTAAATTAATGTATTATAATTTCATAGTCAATATACCAATTTGAATGAGACTAGCACAATTATATTTGTGAGTAAAAATTATATGTGCAAAAGTAAGATATTAATCATTTTACTAACTACTTAATGGTATGAATCGTTAATGGATTCCGAGTAAAGTAACATTTATTCTTCGAAAGTTCACGAGTTTTAAATAAACACCAATATCTTCCAATGCCGCGTTTTGCGTACGCGGGTAGTAGCTTAGCACGGACAGTTTCACAAAGATCCGATTGATCACAATTTCCAATTTTGTTTTGTCTTCGATCGGGCTGAGTTTGTATTCGTCCCAATGGAAATACGGTTCTATCACATCTTTGTTTACAGGCGACATTTCGGAAGGTGAATCCCCTTTCCATCTTCAGGCCAATTTTTCCACTCATATCCACATTTGCTTAAATCTGCTATTGTGAGTATTGTTCTGTGGATATAAGTAGACAAATTGGCCTGAAGATGGAAAGGGGATTCACCTTCCGAAACGTCGCCTGTAAACAAAGATGTTGTAGAACCGCAGTTCCATTGGGACGAATACAAACTCAGCCCGATCGAAGACAAAACAAAATTGGAAATTGTGATCAATCGGATCTTTGTAAAACTGTCCGTGCAAAGCTAGAACCCGCGTACGCAAAACGCGGCATTCGAAAATATGAAGGTGGCACTCCGAAAACAAATTTTAGAAAAACACCAATATCATTGGATCGAACGAGTTGCACAATGACGAAACTACCAACATTCTCATGTATTGACGTGTTTGGAACTTCCATGATAATAATTAGAGCACGACGGCAAATTGGCTAATGAGGAAAAAACCGTAATTCATGAAGCAAGTAAGTGAAATATATATATATATATATATATATATATATATAATGAGATTGGTGGTTATATCAAGCTCACAAACTTGATTTAAATAATTATTATCACCACCCGCGCAAATTATGAAACTCCAAATGTATAATTTCCTATTTCCAAATCCTTTCTGCAAGTAGAGTTTTTAAATTCTATAAAGGCAGATTGAGTTGGCTAGTTGCCAAATTGCTGCCTAACGAGATGGTATATACGATGCAGCTAAAACATAGCTTATTCATAATCTTACGATAGTACAAACCTCAAAAATTATGTGTAGTGCAGCGGGGTGGCGTAGTAGATAGTGTTACAAATACCAGAACAATTGTGCCCCGATTCGAACCCTGTACGCGACAAAATTCAGGACAGTACTTGGAGGACTAAATTGGTTTACTGTATGATCTACCCTATTTACTTTAATGCTCAATTTATACTGAAAAATGTTTATATAAAAGGATTGAGATGAAATCTTGAGTTACATAATTTTTATCAAAAAACTCAAAATCAATGACCTTTTAATTTTTGTTCAAACCATAAAACAGATAAAAAAATCTAAAAAATTATTGATTTCCTATAGCGGCAGGGAAATACACTTAAGATCCAATATACAACCCGAATAACCTTTTGTACCGTATCGTTTTGATAAGATTGGATTTGACACCTACAATAACATAGGATTATTATAATCAAGGTTGCGGTCTTGATATAAACACCTGACCCATTAATTACTTACATATGTCAGTATAAACTAAGAATTGTATAGTGTAGAAAAGGCAATTCATCCAGTAGACCGGTTTCGTCCTTATTGGGAACTCATCAAGTACTGGCCAGAATTTGCCGCGGACAGGATACGAACCTGGGCACGTCTGCTTCGGAATCTGGTGCTCTAACCACTGAGCTATCCTGCCGCACACTACACTACACACAATTTTCAGTTATATACTAACTAATGTAACTTGGTTAGTCAATTTTTCCTTTAGGTGGAGCTCATATGGCATCCATTTAGACCCAAAGTTCCAACTAACCATGCCCAATCTGTCATTACTGAACAGACACCACATTACATGGGGAAATGGTATTGAAATGAACATTTATATAATTAAACATAGGATTACGTAATTCAGGATTTCGGTAAATAAATAATTAGAACTCTCTCAATTAACACGACATCAAATAATAACAGAACCACAATATATTTCCCTATACAAAGAATTCAAACATGTTGTAATTGTAAATTAATATAACTAAACTAACATTACTAGCGCGGGTGGTGATTGTAATCATGGTTTCGATCTGGATATAAACACTTGACCCATTATGTACATATATTTTTCGGTATAAACTAAGTATTGTATAGTGTAGGAAACGCAATTCATCCAGTAAACCGATTTCATTCATATTGGAAACTTCTTACGTACTGTCCAGAATTTTCCGCGTACAGGGCTCGAACCTGGGCACGTTTTCTTTGGAATCTGGTACTCTAACCACTAAGCCACCCTGCAGAATACTCCATAAAATATTCAGCTATTTACTAACGAATTTTTCTTCGTTAGGTTTTCCATTATGTGGAGCCTATATAGCATTACTTTAGACATAATGTTTCAACTAACCATCAGAAAATTGTTATTACAGACAATAATGTGTCAGGCATTTATATCAAGCTCGCAACTTTGATTAAATTATCTTTTATCACAACCCGGGCAACCAATGATCGCTTAATTATATAAATTGTAATTTCAATACCATTTCCCCATGTAACGTGGTATCTGTTTCACATTGACACATTTGCGATGTTTCGTTGGAACTTTAGGGCTAAATGCATGCTATATGAGCCCCACCTAATGGAAAAGCTAAGCTAGAAACTTTAATTAGATTGTAATTGAAAATTTTTGTAGTATGCGGCAGAGTGAATCAATGGTTATAGCATTAGATTCTGAAGCAGACGGCCAAGGTTTGAGCCCTTAATTACTGCTCAACAGTCCGAGTAGGTATCGCACACTAATTCCAAAGTTCTGTTTTAAATTGCTAAATATATATATATATATATAGGGTCCGACCTTAGGATAATACCCACTATGCGAAAAAGTTTAAAAGTAAAAGTTTAAATCATTTGCGTAAATGGGATGCCACGTATTGCTAAAACGTTATGTAAAATATTACATTAAATACTCTGCCATTTCAAAATCAAAGGCTTAATTCGGTTTTATACTGCTCAACTTAAAATGCGAAACGGAATATCTCGCGAAATACACCCTGAAATCATGACTACAATGTGTGTATAATTATGATATTTTGTTATATGCGTATAATTTGACCAATTTTGTGCATATAGCCTTACATTCGAACAAAACTATTTTTGCATGTAAAAAATCAAATTGGCAAACATGAAACGATCACCAGTTATTTTTTATTTAGCTATTCGCGCAACATAGCAAACTAACAAAACTATTATTGAATGCGCGGGCGGTGATGACTATTATTTCAATCTAGTGTGCTGTCCTAATACAGAAATTCTTAACAGTAATTCAAAAGTTCCCAATAAGTTCAAAACCGGTCTTCTGGATGAATCGCCTTTTCTACGTTATACAATGCTTGATTTATACGGAAAAACGTACGTATACAATGGAACCGGTGTTTACATCAATGTCGTAAACTTGATTTACATAATTGCTATCAACGCCCGGGCAACAAATATTTTTTACGTATATAAATGTTCAATTTAATACCACTTCTGAGGTAGCGTGGTGTCCGTTCTATAAGGGCAGTTTAGGGGTAGTATGTTGGAACTTTAGGTCTACAGAATGCTATATATTCTCCAAATAAAAGAACGGCTAAGCAAGAAACATAGTTATTATATAGCTGAAAATTTAGTTAAGCGCGTGGCAAAGTGGCTCAGTGGTTAGAGCAACATATGCCGAAGCAAACGTGCCCAAGTTCGAACCCTGTCGGCGACAAATTTTGAGTGGCACGTGAAGAGTTCTCAATAAGGACAAAATCAGTCTACCGGATGAATTTCCTCTTCTACATTATAGATTTCGTTTTTTATTGAATAATTTATGTTTGTAATGAGACTGGTGTTTATTCGCATTGTGTGCAAAAACATCAAGAACATAAGTAAACAAAACAATAATTGATTGCGCGGGTGTTGGTAACAATAATTTAAATCAAGTTTGCGAGCTTGAAGTAAACACCAATCCCTTTGTATTTAACCAGTCGTCGCACAACTGGTTGCGACTGGCGGTAGTCTTGGTATGTTGTTCGACGACTGGTTAAATACAATGGGATTTGTGTTTACTTCAAGCTCGTAAACTTGATTTAAAGGAAATTGTTAAACGATTGATTACAATGTGTTCAGCTAAGCCTACGAATTTCTTTATTGACATCAGTCAAATAAAGCGACTTCCAATTATGGTTATCATATAATAAATTTTCATTTGATGTCGTTTGATTAGGGCTGCCTCGTGCCGAGTGCTCCAATTTGAAAAATATTTAGCTATTGCACATGTCATTTAGCACACGATTGTAACAAGGTAATTGGACATAGACTACCTATATAATGTTAAGAGTCACTAACAATTGTGGTCATTAGCTGTAGCCACAGAAAATTATGAGAGTATATATATATATATATATATATATATATATATATATATATATATATATATATAGGACAAATTGTAAATGACATCTTTTATATGTTATTTTGTATTTGAAATTGAAGTTGTACAAAATAGACCGCGAAGTATGTTTAGGGATTCCGAGTAATTTCAGGTTAACATTTTCTTGGTGCATTCAAGTTGTTGGTACACAAGTGTAAATAAATGCTTGTGTGGCCTTATTCAATTAAGCAGAAATATGATTATCATAGCTTAGGGGATAGTGTGTCAAATAGGACAAAATATACAGTGACGGTTCTTTTATTTCGAGTAAACTTGTTGATGAAGCTAGAATTGAATTTTCGGGAAAGGCGAGCAATTCATTCTATTTTTGTAAGGTTGAATATTGCTGCACGTTGTTACACCAAATCACGTTGGACTATAATAGACGCAAACCAGTGAGTTTTTATCTTGTGTATTTTATCGTAGAAATAAAGAAAATTTCAATTATGAGCAAATATCTATCTAACTCGATCCCCATCTAACCGTTGTGCAAAATCCACTCATGTGAAATCTACTAAAATGTGAAATCTTCTGAATGCTTGCTGTCCATAACTACAGATTCTGTCTTAAATTTTAATACATCTGCAACACTTCACTACAGAATCGTTTTAATAAGGTCTTGAGGTCAGGAAGACATTGCGGAAAGTCGCCAGAGAAAGATAAATTTGAAATTTACGCGTTGAAGTTAATAAACTTGCTTTGTTGAACTGTCACACGTTATTTGTGGCTTAGTCAGTTCCTTCTGATGATAAGTCCTCGCACATTAAACGCACTGTTTAATGTGATAAAACCATTTGATTGTGCTAATATTGGTACATCCAAAAATTTGTCCTATATAAATTAACTTACTACTAAATGGGCAATGTCTAATTCAGTACGGTTACTACGGAAAACTTCTGTTTATTTAACAGTAATTGATTTCGCGGGTGGTGGTAACAATTCTTTAAATCAAGTTTGTGAGCTTGAAGTAAACACCAATCCCATTGTATTTAACCAGTCGTCACCGTTGCGGCTGGCGGTACTTTTGTTATGATGTTCGACGACTGGTTAAATACCTCTGTTTATTGTCAAAGATGAAATATATATTTAGCGATGTTAAATAAATAGCATATTTTGTACAAACAGTTTTCGAGTTTAATAAACGTGATTTGCTAGAAGAACGGCATGACTATCCACTTGAAAAATTCAACTCATCATTTAAATCCAGTTTGCGGACATATAATAAGCAATGCAATATGAACGTTAGTTACACGTACTGGCGTGTTAAGACCTTCTATGTTATTATCAAATCACTAAGCCAAAATTGCTGACAGGTCTCAGAAACTGAAGCAATCAGCGACAGTCTGCTTTTTGCAATGCTTCGCCAATAAAGTTTTCTGTGGCATTACCTTGGCTCAGCATGATATGCAGAAGAAATATTTATGTTGGTCTAAAATTCTCCTATCTGTGTTTCTTTATTGCTTCAGGCGACTGCATAATTCGTAAGGCAAATTGAATTACACTCATTTCCAAGTATGAGCATAGTTTTCCGTTTTCCTATTTTGAGTATCAATCTGTATGCATTATTTTGCCTATAATTTAAGTATATTTAGTATATAACACATTTATGAGAATAACTGTCAATTTCCATATGCTCAATACCAAACATAAAATATAAAGGTATATATATATATATATATATATATATATATATATATATATACATAACTCTGACGCATAAAACTAAAAGTAATAGAAAATGAAATACATCTAATAACCAGTTTTTTCCTCATTTTAAATTTATCATCAAATGCAAAAATTGCTGTGCATGGCGATTACTTAGACGCATTAAGCTCAATGTAAAACGAATTTTCCACTACGCTTTCGAAACCATATTTTAAGTTGGAACTGGACAGCCACTTCGAGTTACTGCAAGTGGGGTACAAAGTCAGCTGTGCAAGTGATGCAAAATTTTTTATTAATGGTAGATTTAAATTGTTATATTGTATACATTAAACGAAGGTCAAATAATAAATGTAACTCAGAGCTAATTGCAATTAATGCCGCAGATTGGGATCCATCCCGGGACCATTATATATATATATATATATATATATATATATATATGGCATATATATATATATTTTAATTAGGAAGGAAGTTGAAAAAATCTACACTTACGGTGACAGAAATTTCGATACAATATGAGCATTCGACACTACCAGTTGGAGAACACAAAATTGCGCAACACGGTGAAACGAAAGACTACACTCGGAAAAATAACATTCGTACACATAACAGCCAGCAATGCGAACAGGTGGTTAACTATCAAGCCATCAATACAATAATGACCAGATCTCAGACATCATTTGGCAATACATCGAGAAAAACACTTACATGCAAAAAAGCACACACACACACCCAGACACATTCGCAAACACACTTACTAATCAGCCAAAACAAGAAATAGAAGTAAAACCGAGTTAGAGTCGTTGCACCCATATAATCAAATGAAAACCCAGAATGTATATAAATGAAATAATGTAAAGTGAAGTTTAGTATTCTCGAAATAAATGGCCTTTATCCACTTTATATATATATATATATATATATATATATATATATATATATATATATATATATATATATATATATATATAACCCAAAATCCCTACTCCATTAATTAACACTTTTTTTTATTATAATTTGTTGTGAATTGATTTAAAATAATCTTACCTATCAAGTAATTTACATGTCAGTATAAATCTAAGAATTGAATAGTACAAAGGTAATTCATGAAGTAGAAAAGGTACTACCTTTCTACACTATACAATTCTTAATTTATAATTGGTAGCTATGTAATTAATGGGTCAGTGTTCTTATATCAAGACCGCAACTTTGATTATATTAAAATGTTATCACCTCCTGCATACAAATCCAATGTTCAATTCATCCAGTGCCTGGTTTCGTCCTTATTGGGAACTGTATGCACTGGCTAGAATTTTGTCATGGTAAATTACCTTTTCTACATTATACAATTCTTAGTTTATACTGGCATATGATAGTATTTAATGGTTTATGTGTTTATACCAAGTTCACAACCTAGATTAAAGTAAATGCTATCAGCGGACGCTTAACCAATGTTCGTTCAAATATATAACGATTATGTTCACGGAGTATACGCACCGTATATATTTAACCGTCCTTGTACATCTAGCACATATCTGGAAACAACAATTGCGGGCTTCGATTATTCAGCATTTATATGCTCGAAATATACTTACGGAACATTTTTCTTGTAAAATATAAGAAGCACATTTTAATAAGTGAACATTTTGACTTTAAATTATTTTTCGATGTTGTCATTTACTTTTCCGTTCAAACGCTCTCTGTCTAAATACAACATTAAAAAATTATTCAATTAAACGAACAATTGTTGCGCGGGTAATCAAGGTTGTGATCTTGATATAAATACCTGACCAATTATGTACATACATTTGTCGGTATAAACTGCGTTTGTATATTGTATAAAAGGCGATGCATCCAGTATATTGGTTTTGTCCTTATTGGGAACTCATCTCGTACTATGCAGTATCTGACGCGGACAGGCGTCGATCCTGGGCTAAAGGAATGCTATATAGGCTCTACCTAAAAGCAGGACTACCGAAAAAACATTTGATGGCATATAACTGAAAATTGTGTGTAGTGTGTGACAGGGTGGCTCTGTGGTTAGCTAGCTCTAGGAAGCCATACCCATTTCTTGAGCCCTGTCCATGGTTCTAAGTGTTTGACCAGCTTACCATCATAGCAAATTTCCATCAGTCACTCGTATGTTCATGTATTTAAATTCTAACATTATTCTTAGGTTACATCAGCAAACTACGTAACGAGAATTTGGTTCTAAAATGAAATCCAAGATGTTTAGCTGAAACAATAGTTCGACAACAATGCCGTATAGAATTTAATTAATAAAAGATTAAATAAAAAAACGTAAGTTGCTGTATAACTTTAAAATGGCAGGTAGTGTTCTGCTTGGCAGATGTTGGAAATCAGTTGCAAGTCTGTGAAGCAAATGTGACAAAATTCTATCAGTGAAAACTGTTATTCTGATAAGTATTTCATGAATGCCCAGTAAGGATAAATCCCGTATATTTGATGAACATCATGTATATATTACACTATGTTTATTTATAATTGATTATATATATATATATATATATATATATATATATATATATATATATATAAGTTGTATGTTAAACAAACATTGGTTGCGCGGGTTCTTAATTTATACTGACTTTTGTAAGTACGTAATTAATGGGTCAGGTGCTTATATCAAGACCGCAACCTTGATTTTAATAAAAGTAATATGTTAGTTGCCAGTACCATTAACCTGATTCATTGCTAAAACTTGTCATTATCCATTTATTGAATTAAGTTAATAAGTATTTATAACGAAAAGCTAGGCACCGGAATCTCGATTAATTCATATAATCTATGATTTTTTTAACTACACTTCTCATTGTAGATATTTTTAAATACTGCCGATTATGAGTGAGTATATTGGATTCAAAATATTTGGGTTACTTAACATTGAAAATATTTGCTAGGTATTTATTCCTTTTATTTATGATGTCTTATATATTAAAAACACTATACAAGAAAAGCAATTAATTTTCGAAATTAATCATGAAATTATAATTTTAGTTGCTATTACAAATGGGACAATCTATGCTACATTAAAACTGACTGTAGTATTGGGTTTTGATTAATATATTAATAACATTCCCTGTTTTATTTAAGAGACATGTTTGACATTGGGTAACTGGTTCTGTGGGATTTTATCATAATAATCACTGGCAAGATAACATCACGTGTCAAATATTCTGCAACAATATAGTCCCCATTAATATAAAAGTACCTTGTTCTTTCTACTGCTATTTATATTCATATGTAATAACTGGGAGAAAGACATTAAGAAATGTGAAAATACAACTCTAAGGTCAGGTTAAACGATTATGAAAGTTACTCATTGAATGGTACATTGTGGAATATTGAATTGGTAGAAAACTGCGGGTATCATCTTACGAACCATATATATTTACCTGCTGTCATGCATAAAAACACGTCAACTCGTAAATGTTTTGTTTTTAATTTCAATTGTTTTTTATGTCAACTTGTAGTTCGTATAGAAACGGTGAAATTAGATTATATTATTCAAAATGAAAAAATTCAAATATAATATTCTATAATATTATCCTTTACATATACTCTGTTATTCGCATAAAGTTATTTGAGTTACATTTTTACATCACTTAAATATGGGGCATCTCTCTACAATACATAAGTCAGAATACTAACTGAAATTTATCTAATTGTTTTTTTATCTGATATTCTCTCTGCATAGGATCCTTTACCCAATATTTCAATTTTTAATATAATTAAATGAGCACTAGTTGCGAGAGAAATGGTAAAGTTTATTTAAATCAATGTTGCGATCTTCCTATAAATATCTTTCCCATATAAATATACATTTTTCAGTATTAACAAAGTATTGTATATTGTAGAAAAGGCAGTTCATCCAGTCGTAGAAACAGCTTTTTTACTGTGTTCCATAGCCAGTTATCTTAGTGTTTTGGTAATCACAATATCTAGATTGAACTTTGATTATAGTATTTGTTATCAGCGACCAATGTTCGTTTACTTATATAAATGTTCTATTCAAGACCATTTCCACATATAGCGGGGTGTCTATCCTATAATGACAAATTGGGGGTGGTAAGTTGGAAATTAGAGTGGATGCCATATAATTTCAACCTGAAGGAAAGACTAACCAAGAACATTAGTTTAAAATTGAAAATTTTTGTAGTGCGTTGCAGGATGGCTCAGTAATTTAAATCAAGTTTGCGAGCTTGAAGTAATCACCAATCCCATTGTATTTAAACAGTCGTCGAACAACATAACAAAACTACCGCCAGTCGCAACGCACTGAAGCGTTTCGACCTTCCTTGATCATCATCAGAGTACGACGGCAAACTGACTAGCGAGGATCAAACCGCATTGCATATATATGGAAAGCAAAATAAGATATGCGGCTCTCACCTCTAGCAGTCTCGCATACATTGAACTTGACTGGAAATGTCGGCTGCACAATTTCTATGCAGTCACGAACATTAGCTGTTTGTAGCTTTCGCCACACACATATATATATAGACAATACAATTACACAATAATTGATTGCGCGGGTGGTGGAAACAATTCTTTAAGTCAAGTTTACAAGCTTGAAGTAAACACCAATCCCATTGTATTTAACCAGTCGTCGAATAACATAACAAATCTACTGCCAGTCGCAACGAACTGACGCTTTTCGACCTTCCATGATTATCATCAGAGTACGACGGCAAACTGAATATCGAGGATCAAAAAGCACTGAATATATATGGAAATCAAATTAAGATATGCGGTTCTCACCTCTATTAGTCATGTATATCTAAATCTGATTTCCATATATATTCAAGGCGGTTTGATCCTCGATAATCAGTTTGCCGTCGTACTCTGATGATGATCATGTGCGGCCTATGGTAGTTTTGTTATGTTGTTCGACGACTGGTTAAATACAATGGGATTGCTGTTTACTTCAAGCTCGCAAACTTGATTTAAATAATTGTTACCACCACACGCACAATCAATTATTGTTAAATTTTATTGCCTATACAAGTATATGTGGCGAAAGCTGCAATCAGTTAATGTTCGTGACTGCATAGAAATTTTGCAGCCGACATTTCCTGTCAAGTTCAATGTGTGCGAGACTGCTTGAGGTGAGGGCCGCATATTTAAATTTGATTTCCAATTTTATTCAATGTTGTTTGATCCTCGATATTCAGTTTGCCGTCCTACACTTTTGACGAGCATGGAAAGTCGTATCGCGTCAGTGCGTTGCGGCTGGCGGTCGTTTTGTTATGTTGTTCGACGACTGGTTAAATACAATGGGATTGGTGTATACTTCAAGCTTGCAAACTTGATTTAAAGCGTTATTTATGTATTTTTGCTTGTATCTAGTTTGTTGTTAGATAGCTGTTAGCTGGATTCCACCATCTCATCATCGTTAATTAAATAAAATAAACAAAGATGTTATAGAACCACATTTCCATTGGGACGAAAACCAACTCAGCCCGATCAAAGACAAAACAAAATTGTAAATTGTGATCAATCGGATCTTTGTGAAACTCTACGTGCAAAGCTATTACCCGCGTACGCAAAACGCGGCATTGGAAAAAAGGTATGAAGTTTCGTTTTGCTACGCTTATTTATGCACTTAACTAACTGATTTCATTGCAACTTTTATTGTAGATTAAATTGGAATACGTCTCATTTTTTACTGCCTATAAAGTTTTATTTGATATACCTAAACTGATCGATTTTATATGGTCCTTAAAAGGAATTGGGCTTTGTGTTGTACTGTCATCGTTCGAGCTGATACCAGTTTATCTACCTGGTACTTATTTGTTTTTCAAGGTTTACGTTCCACGCCAACAGTTTCTTGATTAAAAATATTTCATTGTTTCACTACTATCCACACTAAATGGGAACCGCCAATTTATATTTATATATTGTGCCCAGCAGAAAATACTTTGAAATCAATAAAGAAATATTTCGGAACAAGTATATTTGTATATCAATAGGACGTTCGTGATTGAAAAAACAACTAGGATATTATGCATTGTCTGGTCATCAAAAACATTCTCCTAAATCATAGTCGATGAAACTGAGGCAGAGTACTAAGCAACCAATCAATGTCGTCTAATCCGTGTCTATCTCTTGAATGTCGCAGAGGAAATATTTCCTTTTTTCGAGCAAACATATGACGCCTCACTGCCTTCATATGGAATTGGTCTGCTCACACTAAATATGTTATCATTTCCTCACAGTTGTTATTTTTTCGCATTGATTTTCTCCTCTCCAAATCCGGTAGGGCTACCTTCCAGAGAAGCTCCTAGAAAATGAAGTTTCTATCAATCAATCAAACAATAAAACCACCAATCCATCCATCCATTCGTCCACCCATCTGTATATCCATCCATTCATCCATCCACATATTTATATTTATATTTATTTGTCTGTTTGGCTGTATACCCGTTTGTATGTCTATCTGTCTGCACGTTTATCTAACTATCTATGTAACCATCTATCTACCACTATATATTTCTTTCAAACTTTGTATATTCGACTATATGTCAGTCTTTCTATTTGCCTAACTATCTATACATCCATCAATATATTAATGTCTCTCTATTTACATGCCTGTCTCTTTCTTCCTGTATAGCTTTATGCATTTTTATACATGTCTATCTATCGAGCTTTGTCCGTCTATTTATCCATATTTTTAGCACTATATTTACTTATCACTCTATTTGACCGTCTGTATATATATCCAGTTACATTTCTATATATACCTTTGGAAGTCTATATTTTTTTTCTGCCTAAATACGTGCATTCTTTATATGTACGCTATATCCATTTCCTATTTATACACACACACACACATATATATATATATATATATATATATATATATATATATATATATATATATATATATATATATATATATGTTTCTGGCAGTTTATCTGTACATATTCACCAATTAATCCATCCATTTAGACATCCATCTATATATCTATACAATCGTTTAACCATTATTTGACATATATAAATATATGTATATATATGTTTATCTATCAATCAGCTTACCTGTCTGCTGTATGCCTAATAATCTGCCTAAATATCGATTGTATGGTGTAAATAAATTTATATATATAAATTTATTTATCTATTTATATTTATATTTGTATTTATGTATATCTATCTGTGAATTTTATTTATATATGTGTAACTTCCTGTCTATATATATATATATATATATATATATATATATATATACATCTGTCAATAGCCACACTATCTATCTATATTTCCATTTCTGTGTCTAAAAATATATATCTATATTGAAATATAGATATACTTTCTTAGCCACACATCAATAGCCGTCTTTCTTTTCATCCTCGAAACTTACTAAGCATTTATTTACGTTTTTTGGACGTTAATTCTTTTAATTGGCGTCGACACTAAGTATGTATATTATTTACAAAGCATAATCAATGATGTTATTCATGCCTAATTTCAAATATGTTGCTCACAAGTATATAGTAAGACAACTGTCTTCCTTTGTCGTTTGAACAGCAATTCAAACGTTATGTTGCATCAGTATACATAACAGACTTTCATTTATAACAGGTGAAATTGACAGGTTGCGCATAGCGCCGCCTTGTGCTCATTAATTTTTTTCATTTTAAATATTTTGGTACACATCTTTATAGGATATTTACGGATACGACAGCAATGCTAATAAAATGAAATTTCTTATGTGATGACATACCCGTGTCCTGTTTGTCCACAGTCAAATATCAACATCAATTTAATGCTTATAACATATCTTCCAACTCAATACACCTGATGATTATATTAAACATCGTAATTGAACAGGAAAAATTTGTTTTTGCACAAAATGCAGCTAAGGTTTAGAATATGCTAGCAAATTTTACTTTCAACTTAGTCATTTTTAACATTGTTGCCTCAATATGGCACAAATAATCAATTTCTCACGAAGTAGTTTTGCTTTGTAGTTGAACTTGGATTGGTGTTTATTTCAAGCTCGCAAACTTGATTCAAAGAATTTTTTGCCAAAATGTTTGATCTCGCAGCAGAAAATTTCTTCACAGTCGAACGTCCGGAAATGTGTTTTAACCATTAAGGTCACCGCGTTGAAGAACCAGATTTATCTATTTATCTAATACGACAGCGAACTCGCCCACAGCAATTTCAACCACAGAAATCTATCAATTAATTCTGGTTTTGAATCTCCGCGAGTTGTCGCTCTGCACTATTAGTTTCGCAAAGATACGATTGTTCCCAGATTCCAAGTACGCATCGAATTTGTCTTTTTTTGGCTGGGTTCGGATTCGTCTTTTTCTTTCGAAGGCTTCACTATCGCTCACACGAACCATTGGAAATGAGGTACGATCTAATCATCGTTTACTGGCAAAATTTCGATTCGTAATTTCCCGAATCATCATCAGGACTCTAATCACACATACAAGATTCAATGCTCTCATTGGAAGATTTTTTAATTCAGTTTTTTCCTTGTTTAACTATTACTTATAAAAATTTTCTTCCGCCGGTAATCAATACATGACTTATTAACAAAATGCAATTCTGCAAAATCAAGTAAATTTATTTAAATTTATAGAATGATTGATGTCATATTTAAGAATCTCATATTATTATTGATCATCTTTAATCGCGAGAAAAACAATATTTTTTCTTACGTCAGTATTTCGCATAGCATGGTAATTGGACATATTGGTAAAAAATTAAAATAATGTTTTGATGATAATTCGATCAGACCTACCGGTTTTTGTGGCTGTGAGGTTAGAGGTCTCCGAAGCAAACATGCCGAAGGTCGAACCCTGTCCGCGGTAAGTACTTAAAGAGTTGCCAGTAAGGCTGAAATCAGTATACTGAATGAATCGACTTTTCTACGTTATACAACGCTTGTTTATTAGCTCAAAGCTGCAACCTGCCCGACATTAAAAGTAAATTATTATAATCAAGGTTGCGGTCTTGATATAAACACCTGACCCATTAATTACTTACATATGTCAGTATAAACTAAGAATTGTATAGTGTAGGAAAGGCAATTCATCCAGTAGACCGGTTTCGTCCTTATTGGGAACTCATCAAGTACTGGCCAGAATTTGCCGCGGACAGGACACGAACCTGGGCACGTCTGCTTAAAAATAAATGTATGCGAAATATACGCCTCGGATTAAACATATACGCCATAATCAATTTAATGATATCAAAAAGTTTTGTAAAAACAGGTATTTATATATAGAAAGAAGATTATTTTAGATGCATACATGCTTTTAAATATATAATGACGTTAAAAAATTTATAATTTAAATTTACAGTCTTGAATCGATGCATAGTGCGATGGATGTCTTATCCACCGTTCAACTTGGAAGTAACACGAAATCCACATTTGCTTGATATTCTTTAAACCAAGTTTGCAAGCTTGAAGTAAACACCAATCCCATTTCATGTAACTAGTATTCAAACAACATGGCAACACTACTGCCAGTCGGACGCACTGACGCGTTTCAACATTTCATGATCATCATCAGAGTACGACGGCAAACTAACTAGAGAGGATCAAACGGCATTTTATATATATGGAAGTCAAAATCAGATATACAGCTCTCGATTCTAGTCTCGCATATACTTTACTTGACAGGAAATTGCGGATGCACAGTTTCAATGCCGAAATGAATCGTATCTTTTTGTAGATTTTGCCACATATATAAATAGGTAATACAACTAAACCATCAATGATTGTGCACTACTTTGTTATTAAACGTGGATATATAAAGTACGAAACGCGACAGTGCGTGCGACTAGCGACAGTTTTGTTATGTTGTTCGGCGACTGGTTAAATAAAATGGGATTTGTGTGTACTTCAAGCTCGCAAACTTGATTTAAAGAATGGCTTTTAAATTTTTTTGCGTACTTGGTGGAGAAGCTAATTATCCACACGGCAAAAAGTTATTAGATGAGCACGTCATAAGAAGCAAAAATGACTGTGTAGCTCCGGGTTACTTCGTTTGCAAATTACAAGATATGCTATAACAAATGTCAGTCACCATAGTTTGTAATGCATTTCAAGCGGAAATGTAAACAATATAAAATGTTATGCTGCAAACTACGAAAATCAGCATTATCTGCGGAGGACCGAAATGTATGGTAACACAGTTAGATATATTAATTATAGTCTTGTGTAATTAGTGTTATAAGATAGGTAGGTTAAGGTCTAATATTAATTTGAGTTCAGAAAAAAATCATGTGCTGAAATATAAATTTATTGTAAAGCAGGTATGAATGAATAAATTAATTTTTAAT